>NDXB01019869.1:36298-87754 GCA_002631895.1 Agapornis roseicollis | reverse complement strand
GGGGGGGGGGGGGGGGGGGGGGGAGGGAGGCTGGTATGGATACACTTACCTGGGAATCATAGAATAGTTTGGGTTGGAAGGCCATGAAGTCCAACCCTCTGCAATGAGCAGGGACATCATCAACTGCATCAGGTTGCCCAGAGGCACATCCAGCCTGACGCTCAATGTCGTTAGGAATGGTACATCTACCACCTCTCTGGGCAACCTGTGCCTGTATTTTACCACCCTTGCTGTAAAGAGGTATATTTGGAGGTAAT
Organism: Agapornis roseicollis; assembly: GCA_002631895.1. Taxonomy (NCBI): domain Eukaryota; kingdom Metazoa; phylum Chordata; class Aves; order Psittaciformes; family Psittacidae; genus Agapornis; species Agapornis roseicollis. The sequence goes on along the minus strand of NDXB01019869.1, from coordinate 87,497 downwards.
GTGAAGCCAGGGGTGAGGCACAGGAGTGTTAGCCTGGGGCTGGAAGGGTCTGGAGAGCAGACATGGGGCAGAGCTGCAGGATCTCAGAAAGGGAAGAAAATGGAAGATGCAGGACCCACATGGGACAAAGAAGAGTTTAGTATTAGCAGAGCAGAAGAGCATGGCCAGAGGAGCATGGAAGTCTGAAACAGGGAGGGAAAGCACCAAAAGGAATACATGGAATAACAGAAGTATGTGGAGGTTAAACCAGGAGGAGAGAGAGGGTACCCTTGCTGTATGCTTATGCTTTATGCTTATTCTCCTTATTCTCCAGTATTTTTGAAGACTGCTGTTATCTTAATGGCTGTCACTTCCTGAACCTCACCCAGGGCTGCATGCCAGTGCAATGTTTTCATTTGATCTCCTCTGGAGAATCCTGTTAGAACCTGATCAGCAGAAGAGCAGGCCAGCTGAAAATACTGTTTTGGTGCCAAAGAGAGAACTATAGAGATGTGATGTGCCTGTCATATTGGTGAACAAGTCTATGGGTTTTCAGTGAAAACACGGTCTATCTTGTAAGTGCCATAGAGCTCTTCACAGGTTAGTCATCACCAGGGGGGCAGCTGCCAGCACAGCAAAGCAATGTGTGTTGCTGGCAGGGACAGCAGGTGAGATCCACATGAACCCAGGCTACACAAGTCAGTAAAGAGCAGTGAATTGTTTGATGGCTTCCCCATTCAGCAATAGTAATTGATTTTTGCATTGATTGGTGGGGGAAAGAGCCCTCTTAATATGAATAAGACTATACCAGGTATATACATCCTTGTTGCTGTAGTGTTTTAAGGAATGCAAAAGCCACTGTGTAAATCAATAGGAAATACTAGTACAAACTGGGAATGCAACTCACTTATGATCCTCATTTTTTATTAAATGAGGAGGAACTATCTATATCTTGTCTATATCCATGTGTATTTTTTTGCTGTAAGCAGAAATCACTAATATACTGAGAGTACAGATCGCATGCACTGTGAGAGAAGGACACATTCAAAATGCTGACCTTGTCTTTGTTATAAGTCAAACAAAAATTATTTTTCCATTCTAGATTTCCTTTCCCTCTACTGGTATCTTTTGCAGATTTATCTGTTTTGCTCAGGGTTTGATGCTCTTGTGGCAGGACATGGAAAGGAACGTGAAGCAGTGTGATTTATTTAGGATAAGCCTAGGAACGAGACATTTTCATTGCAGAGGAGCGAAAGTGCCAAGCTTCATCATCCCTGTAGTTTCGCACAGCAGAACAAATTTGACTTGTAGAAAGCAAGCGGATTTTGTTGGTTTGCCTGAACTCATAATGGATGACACAGAAGTTCCCACCCAGGGTCACACAGGGTCACCCATGGGTTTGGGGGAAATCCCAGGCGATTTCCTGGCTCTCACAAAGTCCAAACTTTTATGAACAAAATAGTTCTTCCTCTTTTTTTTCATCCTTCCCGCATTGCCACTTCTGTCCAAAAGTGTGAAATTGCATTTCTTAATCCACTGGATGTCAGTGTTACACAGCCACTGGGGTGCATTTCCAGGCGCTGGGAAAGGTTGGCTTCTTTGAGGTGAGGACTTTTGGGAGATTTTGCCTCTGCAGTGGAGAAGTGATGTGAAAGACCATTGAAGATCGGGGGAGCATAAGCTGCAGTATGAATTTGCGCCCTTTGGCTTTAGCAGAAGCAGGCTGCAACCCTGCCTGCAAATGTCTTGAAGGATCAGACCTCACAGGGACTGTAGCCTGAGAGACAGACACACTTCAGCGTTGGGGTCAGTTCCACAGCCTTTGGACTATTCCAACCTCACCTCCTTGTGCTGTGAAAATACATTGCCTCTTCGTTTTTAAAATTAAGTTTACCTGTGGTAACAGAGAGACAAATAAAACTGCACCTGACAGGGATGCACAGTATGGGAAAAGACTGTGTGCATGGACTTCTCTAACTAAGGAGTGTGTCCAGCTGGGACAATTCTGAAAGCTGGAATGAAAGGGGACAAAACACTACAGAATTGCTTTCAGAGTTCACTACACTGAACTCCAAATATCAAAGCAACAGCTTTAGTTACTGCTTTGATATTCATAGTAGAAAGTCAGGGGGTTTTGATCTGATAGTGGTTTATTATTTCCAACAGTGCTGTAACATCTTTTTTTTATAGGCTTGTTAGGCTTTTTGAATTAATGTAGCTCAGTGAACTCTGGATAGTTCATTGAGGTACATGGACACTTAAAAGTTACTAATACTGAAACCCAGCCTTTTCAATATCTACTGATACTGAAAAAAAGGCTAACCCTGTCTTTTTTTCTGCTTCAGGGTTTTTCAACAGCTACTTCAGCTTCTTTAAGCAGCAGTTATCTAGTGGGCACAGAAAGTAACTGGGTAGTTACCTGCATTGCCATTAAGATGGTTACTTCTTGGAAAGCCACAGTACGATGTATGCTGATGCTCTTTATGTGCATTATGTTTAAATGCTCTGGCATCAAATGTGCTGTTTAGCATTGAGTATAAAGCTGTATTTTATCTGTGACTAAATGCAGACAGCACTGGAAAAGATGGCCGTTGTTAAAAAGATGATTTGTACAAAAGGAATAGAAGAATTGATGTTCTCTTGTTATATATAAAGACAGGCTGATTGGATTATTCTCTTGCTTATTTCTGTCCTCTGAAAGCTGTCTTTTTAGCTGTCCTTTTCCTAGAAGACTTCAGTATGTTTCAGCAGACATGACATCAAATACCAAAGGAATAAATCACGAATATTTGGAAACATTTTGATACTGTTTAGCCTACCAATTATTCTTATTTAAAAGTACTTATCCTAATAACTACTTTCAGGAACGATATCTGCTAAGGATTCAGCATTACCCATTCCTTCAACTGAGTGGTGAGAAGATTTCTCACCCATTCTCCTGCATGCTTTTACACAGCTTTTCAGGGAACAAGCAAGGGAGAGGGGCAGGAATACTTCATATGCCTGGGAGTTGTAAAAATGGGGATAGGAAAAAAGGATTTGTATTTAAAATAGAGAAGAGGAACAGATTTCAACCCATTTTTTTTCTTTCTAGGTCACCTATAACAGCAGAGAACAAACAGAAAAGAGCAATTTAAGGAAAAATGTGAAAAAAAGAAGAAGTAATGAATACTGGAATTGAATGAAATAGCTGGAGAAAATTAGGGGGATAAACGTACAATGTAATTTTCAAATTTGTAGGTTAGGTGCTTAGTGGTAACGTTCCTGCTATGTTTTTTTAAAGAAAAAGTAAAAAGCATTTGTAATGACAGCTGGTGTTCAGGATCTGAGCTTTACGCCCCAGACAGACATCTCCACAGCTATAACTGTTCTTAATATAATAGGCTTATTTTGACATAACCTACTTTTATGTGTCATACCCAGGGAAGACATGCAGTTGCAATAGAAACAAGAGCAGTTTATGCATGTCTTGGGCAAAGTGCTTAGCAGAAGTTTCAGTTTGTTGTGCTGTGATGCTCACATAATACTGTTGGAAGTAAGAGGGGAGAAGAGATGGTTGTCAGCCCACAGCTGAAGGGAAGAAATTACTAATATGATGGCAGTGATTTTAAATGGAGAACAATTTATAATAGTACTTTGTTTTTTTTTCCTGGAGGCAAAATTAAAACAATGCTTCATTAACATTTCTTAAAGCTATTTTAAATACTGCCATTTTCAGCAAAACAATGTTAACATGTGGGGTTTTTTAATGGAAAAAGGGCAATTAGGAAAAATGCTTGGAATTGTATGGTATTTTTTACCCAAACAATCTTCTTCTTTTTCCCCCTTCATTTTTTCACTCTGTCGGCAGAGGAAGACGCCTGCATTGTGTTTCCAGTGCTGAAAGTGAGCCAGCATGCACACAGGAATTATTAGCTAGGACTGGAGCAGCTCTTCTGAGGGTAGAGGTCATGCAGCTCTTCAGACAAGATTTTATTTACCTTTTAACCTCTCCATTCAGCAACTGGGTTAGAGCTATGATACTCCACATCAACAGCAGCCTGTGCAAAACTGCTTGGAGTCACCTTTAGCTGAACCTAACCGAAAACTGAAGTGTAGCTATGTGAAAGCAATTACAGTATTTTATTGTCACAGGTCTACCTTCATCATCAAGACAGCTTAGAATTTTACAGCTAGATATAGGGTAACCACTACTGGCACTTCCTCCATTTTCCAAGGTTTAGATTTATGCCAGAGTTTTTATTTCTCCCAAGTTAGCCAGTTTCATGGTCAGTGTTCATTTATGTACCAATTTATGTCAGCCAGCCCCATCAAAAGGGAAGAGTCAAGTTTGGAAGAAAGCAGAGAGCTGGGCATAATCTGCCAGCTCCTTCCCGGTGCCCCAGGAGCTATGGGTGTATATATGCCCCTACACTTGCAAGAAGGGAATAAGGAACCTACATAATCGATAGTGGGGAAAGCTCCCACCTGTCCTTCTATCCCCAACTCTTATTAGGACAGCAAAAGGATACAAATATATATTTTTCATTATTATTTCTGGGAGTTGCATAGTAATTCAGGATGGCAGCTTACCAAGGCTTTGCTGTGGTTCTAATTAATTGGGTATGCTGTTTAATTTTTTAACTCAGGCCTTTTCCTCATATTCAAAAGGGCTCCCGTTCTTCTTTATTATTAATGAGATCAAAGCAAGCCGGATGGCTGCCATTTCTCCTTAGTCTGTGGAAGTGAGGCTGTCCATAGCAAAAAAAGCACAGCGCTCGTCAGCAGGACTGAAAGCAATACCACCAGCACAGTGCTGTCCTTCTTTGGTCTGGTGAGCTGGAGACAGACAGTGAGCAGGACTAGCGCTGTGCAGGAAAAAGCTATGATAAAACAAGGAGTAGGGCCTGGAGAGCAGGGGAAAATGAAAGTTACTATAGGATTGGATGGCGGAATGTGCAGAGCGCTGGGCAGAAAACCTGGGGAGAGGGAAACTAGGATGTGGGAAACTGTGCCTCCTTCAGGCGGCCCAGGTGAAAAAGAAAACCACACGAAGGTTGCTGTCAGTTTTGGTTAGGGATTTAGAGCTGCAATTTGACTGATTAAACTCCCACACTTTAGATGGTGCTTACATTATTCCCCCTTCACAGGCTTCCTTTTCTTCAGAAAATTTCCTAAGCTGGAGTTTGGTGGGGAAGCATGAGTTACATTTCTTTATTTAAAAAGAAAATCCAAACCAAACAAAAAGCAAAAAAACCCATCCCGGGGTGTTTGCCTGGACTGTTAACTGATTGCTGTAGCTGAACCCAGAACACTGACACTTGCAAAAGGGCCTGAGTCAGTCGTGCCAGGATGCAAGGACAGAAAGAGTTAACTAAAGAAGGAAGCATCTCAAGAAAGATGGAGGAGAAAACCAGCATAATACTGTGATAGGTAGGAAAAAAATGGGGGGGGAAGCTATTGAAAATCTCAATGCAAAGCAGAATGAGGATGGTGGTGGGGAAAACGTGGGGAAGATATTATGTGCCAGGGAGTGGGAAGCTATATGGGAGGTTTCTTGGATCTAGGGCTAGCATTGCTCCCAAGAGGGTGTACTTTGTCCCTCACACAGAGCTGTCATCAGCTGCAGGCTTCTCCTTGCCCTTGCATCATCCCTGATCAGCTGCAGGGAGTCCCTGGCAAAGGCCCATAGCTGTGTTGAGAGGTAGAAGGGAGACCAACACCACCATGGCTAGGAGCTCCAGGAGCTCCAGGAGGAAGAGCTGTGCAGGAAAATGGCCAGGGTCACCTCAGGTGAGGTGGGGTAAACCTAGCAGAAGGCAGCAGCAGCAGCAGAATTCCCATGACTGCCTCTGGCAGCTGCAGGAACAAAGAACAGCAAAGCTGGGTGGGCCACGCTCGTTCTTTACAACTCAAACCTGATTGCTTGCAAACCCCATGACTCACTCTCTGTCCCAGGGCTGCTCCTGCAATGGTTGGCAGCAAAATCACTTCAGGCTCGTGAGTACAGCTTTCTGTGTCACCTCCTCGATGGAGATCTGCCAGCAGCTTCCCTGTGGCTGCCACGGGATCAGTTGCTGGGAGGCTGAGGTGGGGCCGTGTGGGCAACACACTTAGGCTGACTCCTGGGAGCAGCCTTGGGAGGAACTGCACCAGGAACAGATGGAGGAAGGCTCCTTTGCTCAGGGACTACAGCAGTATTTGGCCCACTGTGCCATTTTCTTTCTGCATGAGGAAGGTAAGGTAATCAAGATTCCAGTGGATTTCATCATGTGCAAATGGCCCCCCTCAAAACGCCAGGTTCTCTCTCCCTCACCTGGGAGAAAGCAAGCAAAAGTCCTGGGGTTTTCCTCCTCATCCTGCCCTAAAGCAACTCCTAAATTTCTAGGGGAAAGTCAACAGTTTGTTGGGGCTTGCATTCTGTTTTGTGCTGCTTTGTTATTTCCCTGAAAGAGCAAATTGTTTTCTTTCATGACTGCTGTTCTGGATTCAAGGACCTTGCTGAAAAGAAAGATGTTCCTTCTCAAGGGCCCTCAGCAGTTGAGGTCTAGTCTGTTTGCTGACACTGCGTGAACCACACTTGATTTCTGCTGCTGGATTCCTTGCCATCATGAATGATTTTACGGAGTCTAAACCAGCCTTCATATCTATTGCAACCTATGGTCTTGTTTCCACCAAGTAGTGCTAGTGCACAAAGAGCGTGGCAAATGCATATTTAAGCTACTCTGCCAAGACATTCAAGACTAGGGCTGTGTTCAAGAAGACAGGGAGGCTGTGTTTATCAAGAGAGCCCAACTCCTCCAGAAGACCTCCTCATGCAGCAATTGCTTTTGCAGCAATATTCAGTGCAAAGACCCTACAGCGTTTCCAAGAGCGTCCTTGTGTTAACAAACACTGCTGTGCATAGCTGAATTCCCACTTACTTATGCCAAACACTACTTAGGTGGACGAATTTGAAACAAGATGGAGCCTGCCTGGAACAACACCCTCCTTTTGGCTGCAGGGTACAGCATCTGTAGTTGGCGCCTGTGCTCGTCTGTCGCTCTCTTTGTTCTGGTGAGTCTGTCTCCTTGGATGCAAAGAGGAAGCTGTTGGTCATACTGTGCTGTCAGTAACTCCAGTGTAAATCCAGTGTAAACCCAGCATAACCCCATTGGGTGCAGGGAAATTAATCTGGATTTGCAGAAGCATAACTAGCTCTACAGCTGAATTAGCATCTTTAAAAGCGGTTTGGAGATTGTGAGAAACCAGTAGAGACTGTTCCAACTTTTTCTTCCAGAAAACTTTTGACTTATTGAAACTGCAGTCATAAACACAGAACAAAGGAAGTGAATATATTGCAGTGTCCTCATTGTGAAAGGGCAATGACAGCCGCTTTGATAAACCAGGAGACAGATCATTATTTCAGTGCAATGCCTGAATGTCTACCTACTGTACCTCTCAAAAAAGTTATTCTTTAACTTCCTTCCTATGAGATTTATTAGACTGTGAAGGAGAATCTCAAACAAGTGGTAGAATAATTTCCCAAGTCCCAGAAAAGGTACGGTGGTGAATTGCCTTGCATTGTACTGAGGCAATGGACCAGACGACCTAGTGGCCTTTTCCATTTCTAATGTCTACGATTATTACAGTTATACCTCAGGACACTAAACAGAGCCATTTTCTTCCTTTCAGTGCAGCAAAATGCTCCTAATGGCCATGCTAAATCAGGGCAATTGATCCTCCTGCAGATGTGTTGTGCACTTAGCAAGACGGCTAAAAATGATCCCACTTTGTTTAGATTTGCTATTTTCTGTCTCTGTAGTGCAAGTGCTCAGCACAAGGAGACTGCAAGCCAAGGGAAAGAATTTCTGGTAGGAGATTAAGGATAACTAAGGAAATGGTTGCATGACCTATAAAGAGGGGACCATAAATATTGCAACAATAAAACCAATAGCTCTTTCAAAGTTTAAATAGCTTTTCTTTTCAAACACTTGAGGTAAATGCCCTTTTCCTAAGGTTGTCTGACATCCACACCTTGAGATTTCACACTGAGTCTCACCAAATACACTGTAATTTCTCAGGGAGGCAGCTTTTCCTTTTAATTATCTTTCTTTGTGGAAGTGTCCCCTCCACAGACGTTAGTCCCCAGCTACCTGGAAGTTCCTTATTGTTTCCTCTAGTGCTGAAGCTTCAGAAAACCCAGAGCTTAATAATAATAATAAAATAGCTCCTGAATGTCTTAAGCACAAAACAATGCAAGAAGGGGCAAGTACAGTTCTGCCCTTTATAACCAAGCCTGCAGCACTTACACCTTTTCTTGTGTCCTAGGGGGACCCTCAGACACAAGGGTCTCCCTACACCAACACTCAGGTATAACACCTATATTCTTCACAAGGCCAAGAGTGCAAAACCCCAGACCTGGGCTGCTGCAGCTCTATGGATACAGACAGCTGACATTCCTATCCCACACATGCTGTTGGCATGCAAGACATAGTCTTTGTTTTTGATGCTTGGTGTAGGATCCAGCTCAAGTGAAGCAGCCTGCTCTGTCTTGTGTGCTCAGTTTTTCTGCCCACTCTCCACCCTCTCATTAATACTGTATCCAGTTCAGGGGAGCCATAGGCTAATGTGTTCCACCAGTGTATCAAAAGGATGCAGATGTTGCAGAAGGGTTCCCATTCCATTGTCATTCCATGTTCTCATGTTCATTCAAGTCTTGTGTCTTACCCTTTGGCTTGGGAATACTGCTTTGGGCACCTTTAAATAATGGGGCACAACACCTGCCAGAGTACAAAGGCTGGAGAGTCTTGGTATCAGTGCTTTATCCTGCAATCAGTCTGCTCTCAGTCCAATTGCAGAAAGCAATATCCTTCTTGTAACAGCCACTCCAGTTCAGTAAATCACATAGCTGAAGAAACATGGGTGTTCACTGAGCCCGCAGCAGGAATGTGCCAAATCCACCCCCAAGCCTGTGCAAAATGCTGATCAGGCCACAGCCCACTGGGGAAACATACTTTTCTTGCACATTGGATATTTGCTCCTCAGAAGCATTTTTGCTTTAAGTAAGTTAAAAAGGAAAAAGGACCCTCTGAATACAGTCAGTACTTACAAATGGAAAGTATCCTTAACCTGACCTCGCAGATCCTTCCCTATGCTGCTCTATGTATATGCATTAGTGAGCTCTCGTTTTTATGTTCTAGTTTTCAGTCCCTCTATAGTAGCTACAGTCCTCATTATTCACATGCTATAGTTTGCCTCTATACTTTCTGCATGAATTCTTGTGGTTGTGTTTTCCTGCTTATGTGCAATTTCACACATCCAGCGTCTGTGAAATCACGGCTTTCAGCACTCCCCATCATCTAGAAGCTGCTGCTTTCTACCTGAGACAAGCAGCAGAGCTGTTTTATGCCTGCAGTTCTCCTACAAGTGACGTATCTTAACGTTTCAGAAAAGGAAAGCAAACCCTAACAAGTCAGATGAAGAGGCAGAAGTTGATATTGCAGGCAGACAGGCTGGAAAGGGGGAGAGAAACAGCATTAGAAACATCTTCAAAACTTGAGACATGGACACATTATGTTACCAATTTAGGATACACCAGCTCCTCTGCCCCTAACTTCTTGCGCAGACACTTCTCAGCTGCTGTCCGTTCCTTCCCGGTCTTGCTGAAAAGCATGGCAAGTTTGCCCACATTGGGATGCTGAGGTGCTGTACATTATGCTGGGGTTCTCAGTACCCTAAACCCCCCAGTGCACATGCCCAGACTCACAGGAAAGATCAGAAATAGGTGTTGTGCAAAGAGTTAGGTAAACATCTGCCAGCCTTGCTGCTCTTCAAAGGTGGTTCCTACAGCCAACTAACTGTGCTTTTCCTAAGCCTTGCTTATTAATGAGGATTCCCAAATTTGCATTTCTTCAGCAGGCTAAGGACAGGGGACACAGGGTGTAGGGACACAAAGAGGTCATTCGTTCCTGGACTGCTCCCTGATTTTGCAAAAGCACAGACAAGGTGTCAAAAAACAAGAGAAAGATGTGGTATTCAAGTTGCAGTGAAGCAAGGGGAAGGACAAGTTTACATTACTGTCTTGCAGAGCCTCCCTAAAACAAGTGCAGAAAAAGAGAAGGCACAAAGTGATGGTGGTGCTAATAGTATAACAAAAGAGGTTCAGGGTCCACAGAGCACTGACATACCCTGTGAAAAGAGCTAGGATTAGACAGACTCCTCTTAAACAGTACAAATTCAACTGTTACGTGGTTTTAAACACTGAAAGAAAGGCAAAGGTTTTGTTTACTGCAAGTACTTTTTCATGTACCTTAACACTCAATGGTAAAATTGAAGCTGGATTTACTCTGAAACATGGTGAGGAATCTTAAAATAGGCTTTTGTATACACAAACAAAGGGAGCAGGGGAAATAAGCGCTTGGGAGTCACTTAAATGTCAAGGATTACAGCGTACCAGGTGAAACTGAAATCTAGCAGAGGGACTCAGTTTCATAAATGAAATGTCATTGCTGATAGGTACAAATTATGTAAGAAAGATGGAAAGGGAAACAGAGGTGGCACTTTGTCAGATGCATTTATAGCTGCAGCAAGATACAGTTCAGTCGGGAAGAGAGGGGTAGTAAAGAATGAAGAAAAACTGAAGTGGACATCTGCTACAGCCTACGCCAGCAATTAGAGAGCAGGAATGAATTAGTCTCTCTTCAAGGTGCTCAAAAGACACTGCACTTGTGGGGAATTTAGCTGCCCACACATCTTTTAACAAGCAGAGCCAAACATGGACCAGAGATGTTCATGTGTTACACTGAAACCTGCTCTAATTCAGACAGTCAAGGTTCTTGACAAATAAACAAGAAATCCCAAATGCAGCAACTGTAGCTGAGGAATTAAATGCAACATCAATAAACCAACTAGCTCAATGTAACATAGTAGAGTTTATTTGTTTGACTTAGAAAAGGTCTCCAGTGTAACTCACTGGACACAAACACATTAAATATACAAATGCATACCAAAGAAACCCAGAAGGCACACATTCAGCCAAGAGGCTCATTCAGAACCACTCACCATTTCATGCCAAACAGAGTGAGCTGCAAACCACAGCTTCACTACTGTCTGTTCAAAACCAGGACCCAGAGTTTTTCAGCCAGACAAGTGTAGGCCCCATGGTATGTCAGCCAGATCAGCAAACCTGGGCTCACAAGCCAGAGTAAATGAGATCGGGAGAACCGGCATCTTCTTGGGATTGCCCAGGATCAGGACACAGATGCCAAACAGAGCTATTCCTATTCCTTAAAATGGCAATGGAACAACAAATGTCTCCCCTCTTTCCCACCCCGTTGGGAGGATAGTGACTTGGTTGCAAGAGGTGGTGGTGTCTTGGGCAAGAACCAAATGACAACTCCTTTGAAGACGGCTGTACTTCAGCCTCTACCAGAAGACTTCCCACAGAGTTCATAACCACTGCTCCTTGTCCCTCTGCCCGCCAGCACCATCAACCACATTTTATCTGAAGAGCGATAGAGATTCATTTTACAGGTCACAGCCTCAGGTTTCTAGCTCTCATCAAGAACCACAATTAGCAAGACTAGTCCAAATAAATGCGGTCATCTCACCCAGACTCTGATCTGTTGCCATAGGAGCAGCCAAATAGTCCAAATTCAGCTGATCTTATCTTCAGGGTAGAACAAGTTCCACCAGTGTCTGAAATATCCACTCTGGATCAGCAAGGCTGCATGCATCCCCAAAGAGTCACGCTGAGTTTAAGGAGCAGATTCGTATCATGCAAGAAAGCAAGCTTGCTCTCTCAAATTAACTAATTAAGTAGTGCACGATAAGCCTAAGGAATTCTACTAGCCCCTGGAGTCAAGGCATGAGACTGACTGCTGTGACAGGAGAAGGAATGATGAACAGGTGAATGTTACCGTTCAAGAACTGGTGGGGCAATGAAGCCGAAGACAGAGAGACTCAAGAGACAAATGAAACAGAGACTCAAACCAGATGACAGAATCTTTCTGGAAAGGAGATCCTGTTAGTTGACAAGGTTAAAGAAAGTGTTTTCATATCCATCATAGGAAAGAGAAAGCAAAGCACATTAATAAATAAGCACAGAAGGAAGGGCAAGTGTAATCAGCCTCCTGGACTACTTCTGAAGTCACTCCACCCCAGATGAAGCAACAAAGACATAAAAACAAAAAGATGACTTCCTGGAAAACCTGCCCATGTATCTCCACATGGTACTAATTAGTTAATTAGCTTATTGCACAATTATAAAAATAAATAAATACATTTAAAGTCTGGGAGAACAAGGAAGCACCAGGTGATAATGTTCGTATCAGAGCAAAAACCAATGGAACAGTGCTAGCCAGATAAATTTCTCTCTGATCTCTGTTAACAAAGTGAAATAAATATAGGGAATAAAAATTAAAGTTAAAGAAAGTCTCCCACACATCTGGAGAATAACAGAATTATGGCAAAATGAATCCATTTTAGAACATCCTACAAGCATACAGCGGGCGGCTTTTGGCACATGAGCCACAGACCTGAAGCCAACAGGGTAAGTCACGTATTAAATTACTTCTACAATCCAAGTGATGGTGCCATTTCCAACACCTCTTTTCTCTTATTACCAGGAACAATTTCATAAAACACTGCTGATAATAGGAGCTGACAGACCCAGCTGTAACACTACAACTTGTTCCCAGACAGCTATAGAGTAGCAAGCATTTAACCCACTGATAGGGGAGGAGTATGTTTAAGAGAGGGCACAATACCTTTGGCGTTTGAGATTCTCAAGCCATTCCAGAGTAAACTCAGAGCAAAACAGACCTGCTTGCCATTCAAGTTAAATATACTCCCAGGAAAGGCAGTTCATCAATCAATCAATCAATCAAATTTTATCATCAATCACAGACAGCTGTTCCAGTGTAACAACCACTACTGCAACACAGCACCTTGAAGAGTCTTTGGAACAGCTTGCTCTGTGTTGGGAGCTGCCTTTGCTGTGAATTCTGTGCGTGCTGAAAAACACGGATGCTTTCTCTAAACAAAAAGAGAACTAAACCTGTGTTTTTCTGGTGTCTGGATAGTTGGGGTTTTTTGGCAAGCAGGTATGTTAGGTTTCAGGTGTCTACTTGCACCTAAATGAATAAATCCTAATTGGATTTATTTTTTTTTAGGTATCAGAAGAGGGCTTAAATACAACAGCAGAGTATGTAATTTAGATTGCAAGAAAGCAGAGTGAAACATCAGTCCACACACTGAAGAAACAAAGCCAACCCGCTTCTACATTCTATTAGTGGGTAGAATTGGAAAAGGGCCAGGAAACACGAGAACAGAGGTGTCAGTCAGGTCCCATATAATAGCTATGTATACCGTGAACCTGCAACTTGGAAAAAGTGATGACTGAGGACATATGACAGAGTTCTGTAAAATCACAAATGGCAAGGAGACAAGAAATAGGGGTCATCAGGAAAACCATTAAAACAGCCTGACGACAGTTCTTTTTCATACCATGCAATAAACTGAGGGTTCACTGCCACAGAGCACTATGGAGGCCAAGAGTAGAAAGGGACTATTTAAAAAGGGACTAAGTGCATTCATTAAGGCCAGGTCCAGAAGGAACTGCCAGTTCAGAAAGTCCATGGACTGCTGGAATGGTGTCAGAGAAAGATTTCTGTATCCAAGCTTTCTATTTCATGCTTTTGTGATCACCTGTTACTGGCTATTCCCAGAGACAGGATAGCAGACTAGATGGCCTTTTGTCTGACTGCATGCAGTGCTTCTCATGGATTAAAGCTCTTGATTTTGGCATGATTTAGAGTTTGGAAAGGTTAACTTAAAAAAAAGAAAAGGAAAAAAGAAACATTTGAAAAGCTTGTATGCCTCCTGTGCTTCCTCTTTCTATCCTCAAAGACCTGCTCCTTAATCATTCTGTTTCCATGAATGGTAAAGCATTGCTGAATTAGCAACAAACAGGATTTTGTAACAGCCACTCCAAGCTCCATTATTGCTCCCAGATCCTGCCCAGTCTCCCTCATAGGGCATTTCTCTTGACCCAGTCTCAGCTGCAGGTTAAACATCCATTTTTATTCTTTACTGCATTCTTGCTAAATCACGTTGTTTGACTGCTATATAAAGTGAAGATACTAATCTGTTGGCCTCCACCAGCTAAACCCTTCTCCCAGACCACTCATTTCTGTGTGGGTAAGTGACAACGGGAACCTACAGGAAGACTCCTTGTGGACAAAGGATTACTGCGCTGTCTGTAAACATTTCACCCAGAATTTGCCGCTTTGATTAGATTTAGCCTTGCAGCCAGTCAGACCAATACGTTTCTGCAGTGCAGTAGAGTAAACAATGCAACAGTCACTCTGAGTCTGTAGCTAGACAGACCGAAATAGCAGCACAACTAAGTCAGAAAATCTCCTGCATTTATCTGGACACAGAGCAGGCTCTGAGACCAGTCATCACAGTTGCTTTTATATATAAAATATGTGTGCACACAGACATATGGACTAATACATTCATCACTCTCATTTTATGGACCAACCATCCAAAGTCTATGCTTCACCCAGTAAACGTGCTTTAACTGGGGGTGCTGGGTTCATCCAGGACCACACAGTGGCTTTACAGACCACTGCATAAGTATATGGCTGTAGGTTCAAAAGCAATCAAGAGGTTACTGTTCCAGCTTGTTCGGTCTTCAGTTCTCCAGACAACCCTTCCCAATCAAGATAACACACAGGTAGATTGTTTGTTTTTATCGCTCATAGTGGAGTTTGGACCCATGTTACCTGGAATGAAAAGAAGTGAAAGTAATGTTAATGTTAAGTAAATAAGGTCTGGATAAAATCTGGGCTCATGCTTCAAAACTCTCATGGTGTTTACTCTAAGCCTTGTGTTGGACTTAGTATTTCCTACCACTGTGAAATGAGGAGACATTAAAGTAAGAGCAAATTCAAAGTATGCTATGGAGAAAACCACTGGAGAAGCATTTCCAGGCTCTGGCCTGTACTCAAGCCAGCTTCAGTGGTATTCACACGTCCTAGTTGGCACTGAAAAACAGTCTGGCCATGACTCGGGTGGGAGGTTTTCCAAAGGGGGAGGTATGAAAAAAAAAGGTCAGGTCACCTCATCCATTTGATCCCCACACACATTCTCAGTAGAGGTCTTTTCACGTTCTGTATTTAACATCTCATGTACCAGTATTTCTACCATTGCCTTTGCAAGACAAATCCCGGGGCCCCAGGGTCTCTCACTGCAGTAGCAGAAGTACGCTGCCCCAGTTTTTTATCATGTTAGTTTTTTTCATTGCTCACTCTATGGATTCATTCTCCATGCTCCCAGTATCCGTACTTTTCAGTGCCTGCATCTCCGCCATTACAGCCAGTTGTTGGTCTGGATGCCCCAGCGTAGTTTCTTCAAGCACTGCAATAAAGTGTGTTTGCAGAGGCTTTTGCAAGTAAAGGAGCTCATCTGTGGTCTAAGCTCAGCGAGGCTTACATATACTATGCATTTACTATACATATACTGCCCTGGGCTTTTCTATAGCTCAGGGCAGTACGTAGTGAGAGAGGCTGCCATGTGGCTTGCAGTCACTCATTCAGACCCCACTCACGTATTTGTACAGAAGGAAGATATGTGTACATCTCCCAAGTAGTTGGAGCCAGTGGTCATTATGGAGTGAGAACGGGGAGGAAAAACTGCCACAGGTCATGGTGACATGCTACTGAGAAGTCTCAACCTTGCCAAAATAAGGGAGATTTCAGCCCAAGCACTGCCTCTAAACTGGGCTTCAAGTGAATCATTTTTCATGTCACTCTCTTGTGGGTATTTGATCAATGTTTTCCTCATCCATAGGAGATGGAGAAGATAATAGCTTTTTCCTCTCCCCCTCCTTCTTTCTACCTTCTTCCACACTGCAACTTCTTCATATCCACATGGGAGGCTGCACCACAACCTGCCCTCACTTTTGTGGCTGCTTTGCATCCTACTGCCTCCTCCCCCCATCTCCCCATGGCATTTTGTTCTACCTCCTGTCCTCACTTTGACCCACCCTGTATGTCATTACTAAGTCTATCATTACTCCTATTTTGTCACTGCCCCTGTTCCTTTCCCTATCTGTATCACACTCAAGACCCTCATGTTTACTTTCAGAAGTGTCTGTGCTCCTCTCTGCTTAATCTCTGCTCCCAACTCCTTTATTCTTCTCACTGTATACTTGTCTTCTGACCTTTTTCTACAGATGCTGCTACAGTTAGAGCAAACATACTCCTTGTATGCACACAGCAACATTCTCCTCCTCCTCTATAGAAAAGAGGCGGAAAATTCCAATTACCAGCTGCCCATGAGCCCACTTTGGCTGAAAACCACCACTGATAACTAAGCAGCTATTTCTGCAGTATTGCTGTGCCCAGTGTAAATCCTGTTCCTTGTTGCAAGAAGCACCCAAAAATGAAACACAAAATCCTGCTATTAAGTATATATGTTCTGCAACCAGTGCTTGTGAGGAGTGAAGGCCAATGTATGGAGCAACTTGGGATAGCAGATCCTTCTGAATGAGCCCAATTTAGTTTACTGCAGGGGAGAAAACAAGACAAAAAGCCAGCACCTTCCAAAGGAACACAGCTTTCAAACCTTTGCAGTGCTTCCCTGAAACTGCACGCAGATGTCAGTGTCTTTGCTGGTCAGAGTCTGCCCAGCAGCAGCTTAAAATTAACAGGATTCTGGTCAGGTTCAGAGCTGCTGCTGCTGCTGTTGTGCTCCTAAGCAGGCAACGGTGAAATTCCAGAGTTGTGTCAGTTTGATGATGTGGTTTAAGAAAATCTTGTGAAACAAAGCACAGTCCTTGTGCAGTGTGCTAGAACATCACCTCAGGATGTTAACTTGGACACTTACTCTGGGACATTATTATCTGTAGCCCTTGTATTTTCCAGACTCCCAATTCTGACTTGCAGGTACCTTTTCTAGCATGCAAATACCGAGTCAGGTTTTCAGATTGTCACAGAGCACACTTTCATCACTTCCCAGTTCAGATTCTTTTCATCACCATTTGCTCTTACAAGACTGAACCTGACTTTTAGCCTACTTGAATAATGTTTTTCAATTACTCTGCAAACTGCTTGGGGTGTGGATCTGGTCTCTCTATGCATTTGTGAGGTGGGATGTGTCTCTGTGGTACTAGACAATTAATAGTGACTTTGGAGGATGTGTGCACAGGCAGGTCCACAGGGCTCAAGTGGGCTGTTTAATCTTTACAAAGGGCAAGGGCAGCTATTTCCAACTGTGAAGCTCTGAATAATTGCATCCCAACCTGACTGCATACCAAGCACCTTCTCCTTCCTTCATTTCACTTCTTACCTCCCTTCTGTCACCCAGACTACCATAGCACCAGTTTTCACTAGACTTGCTGGAAGAAAAGTTACACTTTTGAAACTAAGTCACTCCTACAGTTACACAAGAACAAAGTGCCTCCTATTTTTATCTCCAAGCTGGAGTTCTATTCATGCCCATGTTCAAGCAATTTTTATTAAACCCTAATGAAGCATGTGCTATTGATTGAGTAGCTGCAGGATCTTCTGGGTAACACATTGTTTAACTCTTTCTCATGAGCCTCCCTCTTTCTAATGTGCCCTCTGCCATCCCTACTCCTGTGCCACTTTGGGACCCTTAAATCTGGAGAAACATTCACAAGCGGTGCAAGACCCAAGCACCGATCTTCCTTCAGCTTTTTACACCACCAGATGACCCAAGTCTGCTTACACCATGCTTCAAAAGCTGTGGAGTCTCCCACCGCCACCACAAACAGGCATTCTTAGTTTGCATACACAAAAAACTACTTGCAGGGACTCCTTGGGAAGACTTAGCAGGTGAGGAACTGCACAGTGGGAAGGTGGATGTGCTGGACCTTCCCTGCACCCGATCTCAATTCTTCCCTCATCGCTACTGAAAAAGATGTCAGCCTTCAGGAAGTGGCCATAAATAAAACCTGAATAGCATAGCATGATAGTGGCTTTGGGGAAATGGTTCAGACTAGCATCAGGCTGACTGGCCCAGATCCGCTGTGTTAAAAGGAATAGCTGTGTTAAAAGGAATAGGGACATCCCTGCTGCCCAGAGTGTGCAATGCCCCACAAGAGACATCAGTCTCTTCGTGCCTAATTTTATCATGACATTGCAGGAATGGTGGGCTGTCTGCTTTGAAACAGCTGACAGTGAGAAACTCGGGGCGCCTCTGATCCTGTGAAGCGCTGACAAATCCGACATTACTCAATACTCTATTTCTGTCACTAGAGGGTAGTGCAAGCCCTCAGGTCCATTCCTTCGAAAGGAAATGCCCATACAGCTCCCCATAGGTCTTCGCAGATACTGTTTTTCCTGGCTCTGAGGAATGCGGCCCACCAGCACACACTGCCTGTGCTCAAGCCGTAAAGGGATTTGGAGAGAGGACTTCTTTAGATCAGGGTTTCCTTCTGCCTCCCAAAATGCCAAACACAAATCCTAAGTAATCTTAAATGAACAATCCATGCTCTCTTACAGTTCCTTTCTCTTGTGTTCATTTGGCATTTTTGAGTGTGTGCTTCATTCCACCAGAAATATTTCCAAGGACCTGATCAGTTGCTGCTGTTGACCTTCCCAATACCTTGCTTTTGTTTTTGGTCTCAGGAGAATGTCTTTCAATTTCACATCATGGCAGTCTCAAGGGAATTCAGGCTTTCTGCGCCTGCATTTCACATCCATCAGAGCACAGAATGGTCTGTGGCCAGACAAGTTGAGGAAAAATTTTGTCCCTGGAACTAGTTTATTTTCCTGCTGGCACACGATGTATGGACACCTAGCACAGCTCATTGAGAGAGGAAGACAACCAGGGTGAACAGTCCACAGGTTTACTTCATTGTCATAAAACATCTAAAACCTTGGGAAGCTAGCTATGAACCCATACACTGGGAGACATCTTTATTATGTCTTCAACCAGATGAAGCCTTAGAAGGATGTAGTGAAAATATCGATCATGCATTCTATGATTAGCAAAGAAAGAAAAGTTGAGATCTAAGTATTTCTCCATAGTTTCCATTTTCAAAACCTTCTCCCTTATTTCAGAAGGTGATAAAGGAGCAAAATAAAGACCTCCACCTTCTCCTCCATTCCTTGCCCTCTCACCTCAACATAAAGACGTTTTCCTCTCTTCTCCAGTTGTCACAGTAATCACATCCAACTAAACCCAAATGAGGAAAGGAAGGGTTACACTGAAAATCTGCCTGCATCCTGCTAGTCATGACAATAGTGAACATAGGCCAGGCTGGATGGGGCTTTAAGCAACTGGCTCTGGTGGAAGGTATCTCTGCCCCTGGCAGGGGGTTGGAACTAGATCGTCTTCCAATCCAAATCCAACCCAAACAAAAGATACTGCAGCTGTTTATTAGGGCAGTGCACTTCCTGAACTGTACACACAACCTGTTTTACATAAGGAAACATTCACCTTTCTCTCCCTTTGTCCCATATCCACTTGCTGAGAAGTAAACATTTACATGAGAAGTACCAACATTTCAGTAAGACTGCCATTAAATTGCCTTCAACTTAAATTGCCTGTATCATTTGATGCAACTTCTACTTTTCTTTGATCCCACGCTATTTAAAGTAGAGGAAACAACACCACCTATCAGCCAGACTTCAGAGCAAGGAACACAGAGACAGAATATGCTGGTACCTGAGATGCCTCCAGTGCTCCGAACACTGGCACGGCCAATGCTGAGCTGCTCATATTCCAGTTTCATGTTCCCAAGATCTTCTCCTGAATGTCCTTCACTGGCAAAAGAGTTGGCTTCAATACTTGAGCCTGGAGACCGTTTGGCCTTGCGACTGAAAAGCCCACTGGCAAACCGTTTTCCTTGCTTTGAATTGGCCTGTGCATCTTCTTTCTTCACATCACGAATAGACTCTCTGGATTTGGATTTATTTTTCAAGTCCATGTGGAGCCGGGACAACAGTTTCTGAGGGCTCCGATTCAGTTTGTTCAAGTTCTCCAGAGGTGGATCAATTTCTGGGAACTCTTGCTCCAATGTGACTAAGTCATTCAGAAACTGATTTAACCGTTTCTTTGACTCACTTGATTCCTCCTTTTCCATGTTTCCCTGATTATCTTGCCTGTGTCGTGAAGCCCAGAGCATCATATCACCACGGGTTGCCCCTGCCACTAAACCATACTTGGGGTTAATGAACTTCCGAGCCACAGTGGAGGAACGAAGGCCTGGCTTCCCAATTCCAAGAAGGAATGGGTTAGCAATACCCAGTTCCTTGTAGAAATTAACTTCCTCTGAGATGGCATAAAGCTCACGAAACTCGATGTCAAACATCTCCACATGCTGTCCTGTCAAGACGAGCAGGATGTTTCTGTCAATGTGCGATGAACTCCATGTGAAGCTGAAAGCAGGAAACAGAACCAACATTATATTTCTGGGTGCATGCTTGACCCAGCCCACCGAGCAATACCTAAGATACTACATAGGAATATGCAGCATTGTGCCATTTGCCCATATGTCCTTGCCAAGATGGGTCAGGATAGATGCATGAAGCTCATTACTGTTCTTCGTCGAGTATGCAGACTAGATCTGGAAGAAAAGGTCCTAAAACTCTCAAGGACAGTTTACTCTTTTTAAAAATCAACACTGCATCAAAAGGAGGAGCCCCCAGAATGGAAACCTCACTGAAGAATGGAAACATCACTGAAGAGACCTCAGCACAGTGGCTGATGGGAAGTCCCTGCAGACCACCACCTGATCCAGTATGGAAGTATCTCTAGTCCACTGAAATGGTCCACTAGCTTGGGCATGTTCTGTTCTCTAAGGAGCAGCTTGTGCTCTGCGTCACCACCTCTGTTGTCCCACCCCAGTTTCTACACACACCACACAGGTTACAGAGGCTAGAATAAGAAAGGGAATGATATGGAAAGAAGACTCTCAAGCAAAAATCACAGGCCATTCTTTACACAAAGAATGTAGCTTTGCCTCATGCAAAAGCGACCCACCTGTATGATCCAGTGGCCACCTTTTCACCATCCACCATCAGAAATCGGGATGCCAGTGTGCCTCTGATCTTCCCTGCTGGCATGTAGAACCCAACTCCTGTCACAGAACGTATACGAATATTCTGACAGGGAGGTGAAAAGACCAAATGTCACAATAAGTAGGGCAGAGAATGATACAATTGCCAGCTCCAAGTCTTAACATGTCATTCACATTATCTCACTACTTCTGGGACTACAGCTCATTTAGTGTTATCCACCAGAAATCAGAAGGGTTGCAGAAAGAAAAGCATACTGCCATAAGACCTGTTGTCACCCCTGCCAAAGCAAGTCACTCCCCTCCATCAGCTTATAGCCCTGTCCAATGGGTCAGCATCTTTGTAACCCTGCCTGCTGTCTTCAGCTATTCATCTTAGCCCACTGGCAAAACAATGCTTTCAAAATCAAGTAATCCTGCATCTCCAGTCCTATGCTATAGCTCAGAAAGCCCAGCCCAGTTCAGGGGAATGATTCAGAGGGAGCTCTGAGTCATGTCAGCACTCTCTAAATCCTGATCCGTACTCCACAGCACCCATGAGCTCTTCTCCAGGTTCCATTAGCAGGACTACAAAACCAAGGAAGTTTGCAACATCTGTGCAAAGGTGTAAAGGACAGGGTTACTTGGAGGGTACTGTATGAAACAGGTGTAGATTAAGTTCTTTTTGTGCTTGTGTTGTGATTCCCATCAACACATGGCTTGACAAAACTGGGCAAATTAGAAGACTGGACAACTTAATTATTACAGAAGAGAGGAGAAAACAATTCTATTGTTCAAAAGATAAATGCTGCCTGTCTGATACAACGGAAGGAGAACCTTGACCTTTACAATTTTGCTAGAAGAACCCCAAATAAGAGTGTCCACCCAGATTCTTCACAATTCAACGGAGAATGAAAAACACAGAACGTTTTCTGAACCAAAGGAGGGGGGTACCTCTACCAATGTCCTGAACAGATCAGCAAAAATCTCTGAAAAGGATGAAGGAAAAACTTCGCATTAAGTGCATGGAAGTAGTTGGAAAAATACCTCTCCCCAAGCCTCCTGTCTCACACCCTCTGGCCAGCAAACCTGCAAGTAATGAAACAAAGCACTACCAGGCACAGAGAAAAAGCAGATTTCAGGTCACACAACTTTTATCAACAGATGCGTGCCTGCACTTACTAGGATAGGTTTGCACATAGTGGGCCAAGCATTATTCTGCTCATGGGTCCTGGCTACATGTGGCTAAATTGGCAAAATGTCCAACATGAAACAACACCCCCTAAAGAACATTGTCAGTGTAAGTTTACAGCAAATTATCTTGTCACTCTGACACACAAATATAGACCATTTTATTCATTTGACCATCTGTAAGAATTCTTTTAACAATGAAAAGCTAAGAGGTATTGTGATCTGGAGTAATAAATCCAGGGTTGGGAGTCAGATAGTCCCAAGTGTAATCACAGTTCTGATGCTATTCACTGGGATGCTCTGGGAAAGTCAATTCACCTTTGCCTCATTCTTCCTCCATCTGCAGAACAGGAGAATCATGAGGATTCGGCTAATGCTAGCACAGCTTTGGATCTCACAAAGAGCTAAGTCCTAAGATTATAAACCACACTGACAGCTTAAGTATTGATAGGCTATAGAAATCAGTGTGCAGGAATTAGTGATTATAAGAACACAGATATCTTTCAAAGAGCATTTTTCTAACTGTAACTCTTACCTTTTGAATCTGCTCCTCTTTGCTCCATTAAAACACAGCAGTAGCAATACAAATTCTGACTAACAGTAACTGATGATACTACTATTTTGCAGTCATCTATTGCTTGATCTGTCTGGAGTCATGTGTGGGCATTAGCTAATTAATGCTCACAACACTGCTGAAAGTATTATTACCCTGTTTTAAAGATGAGGAGCCTGAGAGAGAAAAAGATGAAGTGATTTGCCCAAGGCCTAGCAGTGAGTCATATGTGTGGGATGCTGAATACAGATTGGCTACAGCACGGGAGAAAGGATGCCCTTTCCAGTATTTAGAATAACATTTGCAGCTGGCTGGCTGATCACCTGAAATAATTACTTTTCTTGCTGAGTAAAGCTGAATGCTGGATTGGCCAAATCATGGAATATTGATTGCAAGTGACAAGAAGGACTCTTTTTCAAATCAGTCAGCACAGGGTCCTGTACCTTTGTGAATCAAGAAATACCAGCCTGTGTGAGCAGAAAGTTTCTGAGCACGTAACAAGTGTGGATTTTATTGTGTTTGTATGTTACATCATCTCCTTTCGGTGGGAATAAAGCACACCCGAATTCCTGCAGTAACTGAACTACATATAATACTTAGAAAGACACAGAGGGGATAGAACCAAATGGCTGAATACATAAACCTCCTTGAACAAAGCAGGCACAGGAGTGCATAAATACATCTTGAAATGCAGAAAACAAGCACAAAGTCATATAAACACTGAGTCACTTAGGTTATTTGTATAATGTTTTCTGCCTTGAAGAAACACGGAGCATTTGTAGGTTGATACATCAAGCCATACAGAGGAGGAACAAGCCTGGGTTCATGTACTACAGACTACACAACAACAAAAGAGGAAAGACAAATACAAATGAGGTGATACTGCAGCCATTTTGGGGAGTGCGGGGGACACACTACTGTTACAATAGTAGTAAGTATTTTGGGTGGATGACCAGATTGTTCACCAGACAGAAGCGACCTCTCCAGATCTGTTATTCTTGCTGAAGCCTGCTTGAGATTTATCATATCCTGGCTTATGGAAGCTGCAACCTGCATTAAATGTCCACATTTACTCTACACAGGCTTGCACCACTCCTCATCACAAGCAGTGACTAGTGTCTCCCTGGCAGCAACTTAATATGAACTAGTAACAATCAAGCCTGACAGAGCATCCTAATACAAAGAGTGAAGGAATCAGTCTTTCTTGCTTTATTGTGACACACTCTTAAAGTTCACCCTGAATCCATAGAGAGATAAATTAGACGCAGTTTAGAAAGGTTGTGTTGTGACTGACACTGTGATGTTATCACCGGACAGACCTGGGCATTAGTGCTTACAGCTGGGGGTGAGTTGGGAGGCTACTCAAGACAGACCCTAAAAGGAAGCATTTTAAGTACTTCCAAAAGGGAATCCTGTGTGTACTCTTCCCTTTAGAACAGCTGCTGATATATATGACCTTTATTTCAAGTTGGGATGGATGGCATGAGTGACCTCTAAACTAACAGACAAAAGCAGTAGCCGATAGATGACAGTGACTCAACAGACCCCTTACATTGACTATGGTTTCCCACTATTTTTCCACAATTCCACATTGAATGTGAAAATCCTCTTTCTGCTTTGCTTGGAAAAATCAGATCCCTTCAGTCAATAGGATTCTTTGGGATAGTTCTATCCTTCATTTCCTTGTACTACTACTTCACCCTACGTGTTCGCCATAAACAGTTCTGGAAAAGGCATGCTTGTTGACAAAACAGTAAAACCTGCAGGTATTTGAATCATAGAATCACAGAATGGTTTGGGTTGGAAAGGGCCCTAAGATCATCCAGTTCCAACCCCCCTGCCATGGGTAGGGACACCTCACGCTAGGCCATGTCACCCAAGGCTCTGCCCAACCTGGCCTTGAACACTGCCAGGGATGGAGCATTCACCACTTCTTTGAGCAACCCATTCCAGTGCCTCACCACCCTTACAGTAAAGAACTTCTTCCTTATATCTAACCTGAACTTTCCCTGTTTAAGTTTAAACTGATTGCCTCTTCTCCTATTGCTACAGTCCCTGATGAAGAGCCTCTCTTCAGCATCCCTGTAGGCCCCCTTCAGATATTGAAAGGCTGCTATGAGGTCTCCATGTAGCTTCTTTACTCCAGGCTGAACAGCCCCAACTTTCCCAGCTTGTCTTCATACAGGAGGTGCTTCAGCCCCCTGATCATCCTTGTGGCTCTAACATATACAAATACCGATAAGAAATTCCAAAAATTAGGCAGAAGCTTTTAAGAGTTCAAGAGAAGTTTTAAGAGTGAAGTGAGGGTAAGGAATGTTGGAAAATGTTACATGTTGGGAAAGTGAATATAAAAATTAACATGAAGGTGAAACTTCCTGCAAGTAACTCATTCCCTGGCCTTGCATGGAGCTCTAAGTGTCTTTGAGCAGGAGTATCTGTTACTGTGGTCTTGATTAGCAGAAGCTGATCAAGAAAGAGCAAGAGAACTTGTCTGAATGATGGTGAGAACAGCCACCCTCAGATCACCTGAAAGAGAATTTGTGTGGCACTATGAATTTTGTACTTGAGTACTTTGATCCATTGTGATCTCTGAAGAACACTCTTGTTGTGACTGACAATTTGTTATCACTGGACAGACCTGGGCCTAACAAACATAGCAAAGGTCTGGCAAACCATGTCCTGTAGGCTCAGGAAGCCACATGACTTACACACACAGGACATGCTCTTACTAAGAGCCCAGCATGAATAGGCCAGTGGTTGAATTTCAGTGTTTGTTTAGCGATCTCCGGCCTTCGGACAAACATTGAGGTTTTCTCATTTCATGCTTGGAGTCAAGTAAAGAACTTTTTTGTCTTTTGTTCTGTGAGGTACTGTCTGCCTCCTGGGAGGCTGTCAGCAGGTCATGATACTTTCCCATCCCAAAATGATCCACGAGCCAGGAATTTTGTGAAAATGCCCGGCACTGTATATAGACAAAGGGTCAAACCCCAGCGTTAACAGTAAATCTCCCTGTACTAGGACTGTTGAAGTGTTCACTTTGTTGGATGAACACAGCAATGGAAACAAAAGGCTGGCAATCAGTGAATGATCTGAGCATCTGGTGGTGACAGAAGACAGAATAAGCACCCTCGCTTTGCAGCAATGACAGCCCATGGCAGCATGTCATTACTCTTCCTCTTTCCCTGGGATCCTTTTCCCTGCCTCTAAGCTTTAAAGTTACATCCCATATTGCTGCAGCTTTCTGAGGGAAAAGCTTGTATTGTCCAAGTACTCCAAAGGATCAGTGGGAAGGGCAGGAAGGAAACTATTGGCCTGCTGTTGCAAATCTTTTAGAAGAAAGCAAAGTGATTACACAAAAAGACTGTGTAAGGAAAGAATGTTTTCCCTGATGCTGAAAATCTGTGGGGGGAAAAAAAGAATCAGACATCAAAGCAGATATCAGAAGAAAGAAAGTCATAAATAAGGAATGGGTGAATGATAGAGTTAACTGCAGTATGGTTTCTCATTCTTCCTCAGCAATTCCAGCATCATCAATGTGGGACAAAACGATTCTGCCTGAGCAAGACCAGAGGCCCAGCTTGCTGTCTTTTAAAATCTGGGTCTTCAACACCAAAAGATCAAAATGACCCTCAACACATTCCATCAATGAGGTGGAGGCAGGGGAAGTCATGAAGGGGAAGCCTCAACCTTGTTTGAGATTCCCTGGGTATCTAAAGCCCGGTGATTCAGGGCAATCACTGTATAATGACTTCTGCCATACTGACCCAAGAAGCAACATAAATATATCCAAGGCAGCCTTGGGGAGGATACTAAGAAGCCATCTTCCCTGAGAGGCAAATGACTTGTTTCCCCTTACAGGAAGACTCTTCCAAGACCTTTCATAGTTCTATGAACAGGAATAAACTGCACTAACCTTAGCAAGGTTAGCTAAAGCCTTATCCACACTGGAAACAAAATACAACTACCTTAAGGGCAATTTAAGATACAGTCTGAGATAGCCGGGAAGGAGAGCAAAAAGTTGGAGCACTCTGTGGGTTGGAGCTCTGCAGAAGTGTGAATAACTAGGTCAAAAAAAGAATGTCAAAAAGTCCTTTGCAATGGATATCCTTGAGCTCAATTTAGCAGGAGTCAAAAACATAGCAAGGGCTGCAGTGAGAGAAGGAAAGCACAGAAAGGACACAGAAGAGTTTTCTCCTGCTATTGAAGACATCAGTTTGAACTCTACCTCTTTGGAAAGCGTAACACAAGCAGGCTGCTACAGGACCTAGTCAATGCTGTGGCATGTCACTGGATAATTGGGTTTGAAGGGTAAAGTCTGAGTAGATACCTATGGAGAAAGAGGTAGAAGAAAAGCAGAAGGGGGCCACTTCCTGTTTAAAAATGGAGAAGGCAGACAAAATGCCAGGGCATCTTTTCATTCACTTTATCCAGGACTTAAAATATGCAGTACTGAAGGTATCATTCCTACACATGATGGTGAGAAAAGTACTGGGAAATGGGTACCAGAGCAAATGGAACTACTGCTGTGATTTCACAGTTTTGTACCAAAGAGATTCAAGCCTAAGCCACAGAATACCCCTGAAGCTTGAGAAAGGTCTGTCTTGCTTTCAAAGACAAGAGAGGAAAGAAAATTCTATCTCTGTTTTGGAGAAAGATGAGAAAGTTGCTTGGCTGGATGTCTTTTTTGATGAAGTCCAGAAACTCAGAGCGGAGTGACAGTTCACAGGAGCTCTGCTCAGATATATCCAAGTAATTTTCATCCAGAACTAAGATGATTCTCCTCAAATGGTTACTATCAGAGAATCACAGAATAGTTTAGGTTGGAAAAGACCTTAAAGATCATCAAGTCCAACTGTTAACCAATATGAGCCTGTATAATCTTTGGAGCTTTTTGAGTTTTGCTTGTGGATTTGTTTTCCAACTATTAACTGAGTGTTTATGGAAGATCTGCCCTTTCTTCAGGCAAAAAGGCTTTATTCTGCCCCCCATCCCCACTGCTCGGTACAGTTGGATCACAAGAGGGGAGAGTCTGGCATCCCATAGGTTGTTTCCAACCTAGCAACTTTGTCAGTATTCAGAACAAGTCTGTAGTAGTAACAGTGACTAAAAATCATGAACAAGGCAAGGAATACACCACTAACTATAAACACACAAAGGATTTCAGTCAGTATGTAATGCAGTGAGATTCCACTGAGGCTGCTTCTGCCAGCCAAGCTAGGCTGACAACTCAGTTGTGCTGCATGCATTATATGAAGGCATACTCTGTTATGGAACTGGGGAGCAGCTATGCTCCTCACTCCCTTATGTTCTTAGGCAAAGGAGGACTGCAAGCTTATTCACTCCCAGCTGATCACTGCTGGATAGGAAAGTCTTGATTTCACGGAGTGTATTTGTCCTATAACTGCAATCCATGCAGACAACAACTCATAGTACTACACCGGACTTTGGTTTGAATCCTTGCAAACGGGGATTTATTCAGACAATTTTCTTCCCAAACAGGAATTTTCAGGTCACAAGGTCTCAGGCGAAATGCAAAAAATCCGTATCTTTCCTTTCTCTTTCTTTCTGTATTAGCAAGCCACTCTCCTATACCTCCACATTCCATCAATCCCTGTCTAAGTGCTGTGATGCGACTTGCAGGAAGACATGTGTTTGCCTGTGAATCCCAAGCTTCATTACTCCTGACCTGCAGGAGCTGATGATTTGGTACTGAGTATCTTACCCGGATCTGTAAGTCACTGAGGTCAAGGTATCTGCACATTTCCAGGAAGAGCTTCACACCCTCCTCATCTAGGATTATGTAGACTGGGATCCAGCGCTTATACGCTGCATCAACAATATCGCGGAAGATGTCCCGGTCTGTAAATACATCCATGACTACTGCGATAATCTGGAAACAAGAAGAGAGGAGACAGACAACTGAATAAAATATTAGGAACTGAAAGGGAGGCACATCATGCTGGTGCAAAGCAAAAAAAAAGGAGAGCAAAAATACCGGAATATGGAGGAGGAGGATATAGGAGAAACAAAAGTACAGGGATGTACATGCCCAAGCACTGCTGATAATCTTGTCATTTTCTGGTTTGGCTCCTGCTGCACTTTGGAAGGAACTTAATAAATGTCTTTGAGATTTCTCCTTTTTCTAAGGGAAGATGGAGTATTTCAGCAGCCTGGAGAACGCCCCGTACCTAATCTCTCCTCTGTATTGTGAAACTTTTGTTGCCTCTGTACAGATCCACTTAAATCAAAGACCACCACTGAAAACAGATTGAAAAACAAGACTGAGAAACACAGCTCTGACACTTACTCAGAAGGTGACTAATGGAAGAACGAATGTGATGAGAAACCAAGGCCTGAATCCTCAGCCAGGATGCATAGTCCAGACAACAAGAGTTTTATTTTCCTTTTTTCCCAATTCCCTGTAAGAAGTCTGCTCTCAGGGGAATGTCTTATAGAGCTCAAACATAAACACCTCATATTTGCCAGGAAGGGACTGGGGTGAGTAATCAAGATTTGGAGGCAAAATGATCATTCCTTCTCTTCACATGTATATTTTTGTCTGGTATAAAACTATACCTCTTTCCAGGCATAGATTTTATATAAAAACAAAAGGCTGCGCTGACGTGACAGACAAGCCTGAACATCCATAGGATGAGTAACAACAAAACCAAGAAGGTTCTGGGCAACTTTAATGCTGAACTTGGATGTTTTGTCATTCTTCTCCCTTTCCCATGCTGACAGTGTGCTGGGAGGAGTTGCCTTAATTTCTCAGGTGCTGGGGTCACAGTGACAAGCCCAGGCTGTGGTGAGGATGGCACATCCAGGTGAATGGAGCTGAAGACTGGACTGAACAGTGGACTTTCTTCACTTGAAGTTTGGAAGAAGTGCAGCTGAAGTTGAAAGAACCCCCTATGGAGGAAGGGGGAATAATTCTCACCAAAGACTTCTTTCCTTTCAAAAATGCCCTTGAACAAACTGCTTTCAGGAAAGTGATGCCACAGTAAACCCCTACCGTGTTTGCTGAGTCTCTGCTTGTACGGCCAACAACCACCAACACACCTGCTCTGTCAGGCTCCTTCTGTCAACAGTGCTTACGCAAGCTTTTCTTTGTTAGAAAAAGGAAAAAAGAGCTGACATTGTGCTCATGCTCATTATTAACACGTAGGTTACTGACACAGTGAACTACAGTGGAGCTACATTATACTAGTAATAAGCCCCCATATAACTTTTGCTAGGCAGAACTGCATTTCAGGTCTTGCCTTGGTTCTCACTTCCCAGCACAAAGCAGCAAGATGCAAGGAATGTTACCAGAACCTCTAAAAATCAAAATACAGTGAACTTGTGCCACTTTATTCCTGCATAACTTCATATACAGGCGGATTATAATTAAAGGCATGAACAATTTATGCAGTAATTCAGGTCTGTTACGCTCTGCTCCCCTCCACACACTTTGGTATTGAGGTGGTCATCTAAGAACAAGAATATTCATTTGAAACAAGAACATCCACATAGAGAATTGATCAAGAATTGAGAGCAGAAGTGTTGCTTTCTTTCCATCCCTTCCATTTGCAATGAGTTCAATGACTGCAGAAATGACACCACGTCCTGGACAAACAGTTAATTGTTGGTACTGGCCTTACAATATGAATGGATGGTTCCCTCCAGGCTTTGGGGCCCTGGATCAGTTCAGGCTTCTTTGCAAGACTGTGAATTAAATCCATGCAAACTGCAGTCCTGTTTGGAAAGCAGATGAGCTGCCTTGCAGATGGCACTTCCAAGCCAGCAAAATGTGCAGTGGGCAGCCCCTGTTGTTGTGTTAAGTCTTCTCATACCCTTAGACACAAGATTACCAGGAGCGTTCCCAAGTACAGCAAGTCAGAGCATGAGTGTCTGCCCCTGCAAAAGGTTTTCCCCATTCCTCTGTCTATCCCATGGATAATAAATTTATCTATTAGGCCCATAGGTGTGCCCAGCTCTTCACAGATATGTGAAGATTGGCAAGCATTAACTTGCCAATCTCACTGCAGCAAGGCAGCTTAATTAACATATGTTTGTAAAACACTGATGATAAGCCACCCACAGACATGTGCCACATTACTCGTATCTGCTTAAACCCCCCTCAAAAAACCAAAGCCAACAAAACCCCCCTCTCCTCTGCTGAACTAAAAGCTGCTACCTGGAGACTTTTAGTTCCCAGGGCCAGCTCAGCTGAACGCAATAGGCATAGTTATCATGAAAAGGACCATTAAACACTCAAATGGCTGTGAAACATGAAACCACCTTTGGGCTGGGAGGGGCACAGTTTGTCCAGCCAGTGAAAACCATGAAAAGCTACAAAGGAATTAATGATTTCCAGGTGCCAGGCATAGCTCTGAAACAGCAGTTTCCCAGTGCTTTCCCTCTACAGTCTGTAGAGGCATTTGGAACAGCGCAAAGATGATGCGACGTTGCACTAAATAGGAGCATGAGGATTTCACAGCTTCTGGCTCTCGTATACGACTGGTCACATCAGTCGCTGAACAAGGTTTTGGGGTGTGCACGTACTTCTGTGAGCAGGGAGCCATGCAGATCACCCGCTGGATTAATTAATGCCTCTCTGGAAGTTTTCCGTGTTTGCCAGCAGATTTGGTTTTAACAAGTCTGTGAAAGTTGTGTGTACAGCATGTGCTGGCGGGGACAAAGAAAGGGGGCATGAAGCAGGTGGAGGAGGAAATCACTGCTGCATTAGCAGAAGAAAAACCAGGAAGCAGAAAAGCTAAAAGCAGGAATGAGCCTGCTGGGCTGTTAGCCCCCTTTCCAAGGGGGGATGTCAGCTCTGAAGGGCAGCTGCCCTTGGGTGGTCTTCCCTGGAAATTTCACCTGCACCTNGCATTAGCAGAAGAAAAACCAGGAAGCAGAAAAGCTAAAAGCAGGAATGAGCCTGCTGGGCTGTTAGCCCCCTTTCCAAGGGGGGATGTCAGCTCTGAAGGGGAGCTGCCCTTGGGTGGTCTTCCCTGGAAATTTCACCTGCACCTAAAAAAAACCTCCTCATTGCCCCCTCCTATTCAGCATAAGCTCTTGTAGCATGGTGGCTAATTTGTTTCCTTGTCATGGGTGTTCTGTCACCACTAACCAGCCCTTTCCAGCCAAAGATAAATAGGAGGCACAGCCACGTATTGTCTGGCTGCTCACAGTCCAGGCTGGATGGTGTTGAGACCACAAAAGATAAACCTAATAAACCACCGCTCCATAACCACACTCGCAGCCCTGTGTTTAACTAGGGATACCTGTACATACAGGTTGGACTTGATGATCTTAAAGGTCTTTTTCCAACATAGCTGATATTATGATTCTACAAGAAGGCTGGCCATGACAGCATCATAACCTGCCTTCCCCTGAGTCAGAGGATCAGAGTACAACAAAGCAAACCACCAACCAGTCTCAGGGTTGGGGGATGTGTAAGGGTTTAACCCCATCCTGGGCATCAGCTCTGGCAGCAAGTGACTGGCAACAAACTGCAGGGAGAGCCCTGCCTGGTGGACACCAACCAACTGGAGTGTGTACGGAAGGGGCCAAAGAGGAAAGCCTGGCCATGGTGGGTACGCTATTGCCTCCCTTCCACCCCATGCATCCCCAGCCCAAGCCCTTCATGCAGGCAGCCACGGCCCAGGCGTGAAGGCGGGCAGGGATGCCCCGTCGAGGCCAGCAGCCTCATGTGGTGGCCGGGCCCTACCTTCTGTGCCTGCTGGATCATCTCCCGCACCACCTCCTTCAGGTGTGGGGCACCCTCCTCCTTGCGGGGGTGCGTGAAGAGGGCCACCCGGCTGATGCCCCGGTAGAAGGTCTTGTCTGTCCAGCCCAAGTCCAACGGGGGCACCTCCGTGTCCGAGCACTCGGGCCAGTAGGCCAGCGAGAGGGTCTCTCCGCCGGGCCCCCGCGCCACCTTGCCACCCTCCGCGGGGTCGTCGTACCCCCTCCATCCGCTCCGCAGGGCCTGCAGCTCCCGGCTCGAAAGAAAGTCGCGGAGCTGCTCCTTCCTCAACGCCTCCCGGTAGGCCGCCTCGCCGCGGGTCACCAGTGCCTCCAGGGACCGGCGCTGCTCCTCGCTGTAATAGAAACGGGCCTGCGCCTCCGTCACTTTCTCATTGACGTGCAGCTCGTCCAGCAGCAGCACCTGGGACTCCGCCATGCCGCCGGCTCCCGCAGCGCCGGCCGGCCGGGACGGGACGGGACGGGACGCTACACAAGGAGGGAAAGGCAGAGCCGGGACCGCCTCACCTGGCCTGCCCGAGCCCGCCCCGACGGGTGGGGCGGCCGCGCCGCCCTGCGCCAGCCCCGCACGCTCCACACTGTCCCCTCGGCCCTACCCCTTTCCTGGAGCCGGCCCCGAGGCGGGGTGGGACAGGGGTGGCAGTCCCACAGCAGGGCCCATAGCGGGGTCCTTGACCGGAGCGCTTGAAGGAGAAGGAGGCCTGGGCGCAGCGTGCAAATACAAAAGAGGATTTAAGAGAGGTTCTCCCCTCCTTTCTCAGACGTGGCAGCCATCCAAGGGGTGCTCATGGGGGAAAGGAGGAGGGGGCCGCGAGTAGGACCGGGATGGGGCCGGAGCACCACGGTGGCTGCAAGCCATGGCCGGTGGGCTGCAGCCGGCCGCTAGCCAGCCTTCTCCAAACCCACTCACAGAACAGCAGCAGGAGCAGCTCAGCGGGTCCAGAAAGGCAGGAGATGGGCATCCCGTGTGCAGATGGGGAGACGACAGAGCGGTTTGCCCGAGGGCGCTCAGCAGGCTGGTGTCAGAGCAGGGAGCAAACCAGCCATGGTCCTAGCTCTGGCTGGGAGCGTGAACAAATACCCCCAGCTCGATGTGCGCATCCCAGCTGAGAGACTGGGGGCTGTACTGTTAAATTACGATTTCTACGTGCTATGTGATAGCTGCTAGGGGCCCTCATCTAGACCCAGGCCCCGCTGCAGTTTGCAGTGCGCGCACAAGGGATGAAAAGCAGGCTTCGCTCTTGCAGCGCAGGAACAAAGCTGGCAAGGATAAGCAAGGAAATGGGGATAAAGGCAAGGCAGCGGTGAAATACAAGGCATTTGCAGCGCTTTATATATGTGATTAGCCCTAAGTGCTCACATGCATGAAAAAATTGTAGGGACAGAACTGCTGGAGGTGTTCTTTGCCTCCTCTTTATAAGCAATCACCTGCTCTCAGTGTGGGTTAGCTTAAGAATGCAAGGATGAGGTGGGGCATCAGAGCTCATCCTGTGCTATTCCTCCCCTTTAGGTAAAAAGGAGAATTTTAGTATTCCAGCCTGTCAGCAGTAGCTTTTCCTAGCATGAAATTAGCTTACAATTTGAAATCGTACTCTGCAGAGGTCTGCTCCTCCAGCAACTCACCTTTAAAAACTAATTTCAGTATAGGTCCTTTTAGCCCAATTTCTGATGCAAATGAGGCTTACGTGGTCATGGTGTCTGCATCTGCCTGCTTGCCTGCCTGCCTGCCTGTCTGTCCGTCTCTAATAACTGTTGAGCCCACTGGCCAATTTTGAACAGGTTTGGCAGAAGCATAATGGCATCCCTACAGGCCTTGTGAATGCAACCAGTCTGATAGCAAAGAAGGGACTCCATTACAGTCCCCGACAGGCAAAGTTACAGCATAGGTTCACGCCGTATTATATTGCAGATACTCCATAAACGTGAAAGGACTAATAAGTGCCCGATCTGTCTGAAAAGCTTCAAATGAAGTTTATGCCATCTTAGACACCCTAGTCCATCAACCACAGTATACAAATACACAGGAGGTGCAGATTTGTTAGTTCCAGTGCTCACTAAACTACTTGTTAGGTCATTGGGTTGGGGTTTTTTTTTGTACCAGAGGCTGCAATCAGCTCNCCCTAGTCCATCAACCACAGTATACAAATACACAGGAGGTGCAGATTTGTTAGTTCCAGTGCTCACTAAACTACTTGTTAGGTCATTGGGTTGGGGTTTTTTTTTTGTACCAGAGGCTGCAATCAGCTCTGCTATTTCATGTGTGGCTAAATAAAAATCTCTTTAATCCTAGATGCACTATTCATTTGTAGCTGCGCAATGTAATCGTTTGTGTTCAGTGAAGGCTCCCACATGAAAGCAACAGTAAGTTCACAAATACACGTTTAGTTTTATATTTAAAAGCAAGTGAACATTTCCCACATCCAAGCAAAAGCATTTTTCAGTTTGTTGTGATGAAATGTTTAGCCCCCATCTCTCACTCTCAAAGACAAAGCGGTGCCTGTATGTTGATACCATAAACAGCGGCAAGGAGGTGTGCAAGAGCTGAGGGAGACTCTTTCCCGATGCCTGCATGTTTCCTGCCCTCCCTCCCCATTCACATAGCAATACATTCCAACCAAGGGCATTTCCTATATGGAGCTTTCATAAGGCCTGATGGTTCACTCTCTTTTGATACACCCTGACCACCCAGCTGACAGCCTCACCTCAAAGACTGGCAGAAAAGAGTTGTGCAAAAATACTGTTCTCTCTGTCACAGGAGTAACTCAGCCCTTTGGGCCTGAGAAGAGAAGTGGCAGGCAGGGTGGGGGGAAATACTGGGGCTGGGATTGAGGAGTGAATTCCAGTTTCCAGTCTAGAAGAAGGTCATTATTGTTGTAGCTCAGGTCTTCCTATCTGCCCTTAGCACCCAGTCGAGAGAAAGAAGAAAGGGGAAGCCTGCTTTTGAACTGGGCTGAGGCAGCTGCAGATCCACACAGAACTACATTAGCAGTCATTTGATTTATTTTGCTCCTAGGGATCACTCACTGGAGGAGCTGCATGTGTGTAGGCAGGGTTGGGTCTCTTTGCTTTTTGCCTTTGCTGGGGTATCAAGCAAAGTTCTGGTTAAGGTCTTGCTTACTTTTCTGGTCTGGTTCCAAAATGTTTTCCGAAGGATGTAAACTAGCCTATCAGGAAATGTTACCTCTTATTGTAACTCTCCCCCAACCCCATTACAGTGTTTTAAATCTTCTGCCTTCAAACACCTCCCACATATATTCTGGTTATTTGGGCCTAATTGCTTCGCTTTCCTTTGCGAGGCAGTGCAGGTTGTGCGTTAGGTAAAGATATGACACCTTATATTTAGCATTAATTGTAACTGCACCTGTCCTGAGCATATATCTCTCTTGCCAGTCCTTCCTGTGTAATTTCAGTCCCTAAATAGCTCACCTCATGATATATTCTTTGATAAATTTCCCAGCAGAGTTTCCCTTGTGACAAACTGCTACAAGCTCTTGTATAAATCTTTGGGTTTAACTCAGCTCTTTAGGAATAAAATTCTGATGCCTTTCCCTTCATCTATACCTTATTTCTCCCCAGAACAGGCAGCATCTGCATGCAAACCAGGAGTAAAGCCAGGGGCAGATACTAAAAAGAAAGTATGACTTTGTGGTTGACAGCTTTATAGTAGAAGCCTTTTTTGAGGGATGCTATCCCCTGAAACAAAACATGGTTTACCAAAACGTTTCTGATCGACCATACCACCTTTTGGGAGTTTGTTTTGTTTGGGATTTTTTTCCTTCATAAAAACCAGCAACTAGTTCAAAATGAGTTTTGCAAAGAAAAGAGGATGGTTAACATGATGGAGGATACAGGAGAGTGTTTTTCCATTTCTCAGTGTTCCAGCTGCAGGTTAGCCTGAGGTAATGGGGGTTTGCTGTCTTGAAGTGGAAGAATAAATAAATAGGTGCCTGTGCCATGATTGTTATTAAACAGTACGCTCCTTCCCTGGCTGGCTGGCACCACAGCAAGACTCACAAAGGCCTGGTGGAGATTGCATCTTCTCCACTATCTTCTCTGCAGCCAGGATCCAGGAGTTTGTGGGAAGACTGTTACGTGCACAGCAACCCGCGCTCTGCTTGTCCAGAGTCTGAAACTTCATTTGCAAGGGCTGCCAACGCAGCACAGGAATGGGTGCATTAGTCACTTCCAAGTATTGGCAGAGCTAAAAAGCCTGAAACAAGTGATTTCAGGGTGGAGAGGAAGAAGCGTTTGTCTTCTCCATTCTCCCTCTGGCAGCCCAGAGAGCTGCAGGCGATGGAAGGCAGGTGTGTCACTCCTGCAGCAGCAGTGACAGACTGCAATCGAGAGGATGAAGAAATGGTTTCAGAGGCTTCCTTTCTGTCTATTGCACTGCCTCAGGGAGAAAACCTAGCTGATGAATTGGAGAATTCCCACAACTGAGTCAAGTGCTTCTGGCCTCCCACTCAGCTTTTCAGCTGTTGTTTCAATGCAAGAGTAAATAGGTAGGAGAGGCCTCTGAAGAGAGCAGAAAGGAACAGCCGTGTTTGTGGGCTTATTTCTTGCAGCAAGGTATTTGCTGACTGAGCATGCACAGAGAGGCCTTTAGACATTTGCACTGGCTGCTCTCATTCAAAGGGCAACAGTTTGAGGCAGTTTCTTGTAAAACATAGTGCTGACCCAGGTCTCTTGCTTAATCTTTCAACTCCTGTGTAGGCAAGGACTCAGAACTGGTTGCAATTCAGAATTCAGCTGAGCTACCTGTGTGGCTTTGGGCAAGTCATCTGCTGTGCCTCAGTTCCCCATCTGTAAAATGAGGAAAATACTACTCTACCTCACAGGACTGCTACAAGGAAGAGCTTAAAAACTAAAAACCCAAGCCAGGGTCACCTACGTTTACTTTGGTTTCCCCTGCAAGGAGGGGAGTTAAAAAAGAGGACAGCTGTAGAGTCCCTTTGCACATGAGCCAAACCCTGAGTGGAAGGTCTCACCGGAGAAAACAGTAAGGAATCAGCAATGCAGTCTCCGAATAGGATGTTTAATTGCAGTGATAATTATGTAGCTCACAAATCACAGTGTGCTTTATAGGCAATGGAACACCAGGGATGGGAGCACTGGTACGTTAAGGTAGCAACAAGTCTACAGCATCGTGTGTGCTTATGTGTGTACTGGTTGCATTTCAGTGTGCATTGCTATGAACTCTTTGGAGAAGAAAACGCTCAGATGAGAGTTGGTGGGAAGAGGAATGGAGCACAAAGGGAAGGCTGGGTGGGTGTCCCAGGCAGAGGCTGTAGGAATGAGGAGCAGACTGGCAGGAAGCAATTAGTGGGACAGTCTTGATATGGTGGAGTAGGCCACCAGCCAGTATAGCAAGATGAGGTGGGAATCAGAGTTACGTGCTGACGACAAGGACAAGATGTCCCATGCTGTGTGGTGGCTAAGAGGGAGTCACTGGAGGGGACACAAGAAAGACATGCTGTGTTCAAGAGTGAACAAATTCATTTGAGAAGTTGCGTAATCAGTGGAGGAATAGAGAGCAGAGGTAAGCGGAGATGAGGCCCTCGTATCCACAAAGTTTTAGTCATCCTGGAAGATGGCTGAAAAAAGCCATGGCAAAATAGGAAACCTTGTGTTTTTATAGAGAGGGGGGAAATAACAGAACTGTGAAGCTTGAACATGGGGGTAGAATTTAGAAGTTGGCCTTAAAACTACAAAAAGAACAGGCAGGAAGCAGTTTGGCCCCCACAGTAAATGCAAAACTGCATGAAGGGAACAGCATAGGAAAGAAAAAGGGAATCCTCCGAGGGAAGATGCAGAATGCTGAAGTGTAGGCTTAAACCTGGAGATGGAACAAGTTGATTTGTGATTCATGAACATGAAGACACGGCTAGATTTTAAGATGTGACAGAAGTGTGTTTATACGGTTTGGTAGGTGCCCTTTACTGATCAGTGTACGCTGGCTGCTGATGTGTATCTAGCTTAAAAATACTCAGAAAGGCAATGCAAAGAAGTCAGCTGCTCACAACCTTATCGGAGGCACGGCTAGCTCCAGACCTTTCACTCGCCAGTGTTTCTGTCCAGCAGTGCCAGCGTGAAGGGAGATTGAGTGGGTGCCAGCAACTCCTGTGAGTCAGAGAAAATAAATAAAAGGAGCCGGCCAGATCTGCCTCCCAAAAGGCTGTTTCCAGAGAGATGTGTTGTAGGTGTGAAAGCAAAACTGTGCAGGAAGTTACGCTTGACATCTGCTGTTTAATTTGGTTTTGCCTTTATAAATCCAGAGCTAAGGCCATAAAAAAATACCAGACAACATCCCCTGCTTTTGTTCTGGCTAGATCACACTTCGGCTTGACCAAGACACTGCAGAACAGCATTTGTACCAGGCTCTAATGTTGCTCCAGGTAGGGGTGCCCCCCAGCCATCCCACATCCACACAAGGAAAAACCAGCGTAGTGCCTACATTTGATACAGGAGATATTCCCACCTTGGATTTCAATAGAGAAGAGCTTCTAAGCAAGCCAGTCTGAGACATGGTGGTGGTCTTGGTCCTGAGAAAGTGTCATAGAGGCAGTGACCCAGGCTGTCCCTTCCTGGGTCTATGGACACCTGAATTCGGGTTGTATACTGTATAGTGAATGTTCAGATCAGCATCGGCAGAAAGATCTGGGTTTGAATTCTTTCAAAACCAAAACCCAAATGCATAACACAGTTATGTTCCCCCACTGCTTGCTTTTAGATCCATTTCTTTTGCAACTCAATTAATCAAGATTTTGCAGCTCATTTTAAACTAAGTGGCATTTCTCTAAGAGAAATGTGTTTATAGCTTTCAGTCTGAGAAGTTTAAAAATAACCAAGTGGATCCTGAGCTAACCCAGATTCATAAATGATTCTTATCTGTTAATATCTGAACACTTTGACCATCATATTCAAGAGATTCCTTTCTCCAGAGGGGTATTTTTCAGACCGATTGTCCCCACACCTCTTTATTTTCAGCTTTAGCAGGTTACCGTGCTGCACCCTTATGCAAAACGCATTGGAAGAAGGGAGGGGGAGGAGGAGCTCCAACATAAATAAGCCACAGCTCTGAGCTTATACACATTCCTTTTTCCCCTCTTCTCCTGACAATGGAGAATCCAGAGATCTCCCCTTGTGTTTAGGCTATCCTCCTCACATGCTCTTCTATTTGCCCTGCATCCTTTTGTGGGATCTTTAAAAAGATCTTCCCTTGACAGTGACCATGAGCAATTTCCCTTTTACTCTTCCAGCAAGCCTGCCTCAGTAACATGTTTCTGCTTGTCAGACCCCACACCTTCTTCCCCACCCTCCTGTATTTAATTTTCTTCTGTTGGAGAAGCAGCTGTATCCCCTGGGGAAGAGTGCAGCTTGTGGCAGATCCCCATCCCTACCAGATTATCTCTGCTCTTACAAGCAGGATGAGAGAGTGCAGTCTTCATGGCTCTACTTCCACTTTGTTGAGGCTGCCAATTAGTAGAGGAAGTGATGATTGGATTTTTTTTCTCATGCTGACAACTGACCTAAGCCACAGTAAGGCAGGAAATGCAATTAGACAGTGGATGATCCCGGGAAGGACTGCAACTAATGGCTTAGCATTTTGTGTTCCTCACAAACACTTAATTTATCCTTCTACTCTTCCTGCAAGTTGCATATAGAAAGTAGTGGGGTAATTTCATACTCTCATGTAAGGTAATTGCCTTGTGATCCTCTTTCAGCACTGTGGAGCAATATGAATGGCAAATTACAGCTCAAAAATGCTAATGCTTGGGGTAACAAAGTGACAAGCAATAGCAGGGATTTACTGGAGGCCTTGGTCACAGGTTATGTGGTAGCTTTCCAGCTAGGCTTCATCTGAAGGACATTAGCTGCAGCAAGGCTCATTAGAGTTTGGGCCAAATCATCCGTGGCAAGGCAACATCACAGCATCTGCTCATCACCTCCAGGAAGCTTTGTCTGTCACTCAGTATTGCCTCTCATTCTGCAGTCATGATACAAGAAGCGCCATACCTGAGTCCCAGCATGGGAGACTGAGCAGGCCTGACATTTACGGTGAGAAGGGGTCAGGACATTTCTCTTGCCGCTCTGGGTGTCCAGAGCATGCAGCTATATACTGCTGTGGGACTGCACAGCGATGCTGGGGAGTTACTGCAGTTGCATGGGAGAAAGTGAGTTCAGATTGGGCGCACTAGGTAACCTACTTTTATGAACACTGCCCAGGCAATTTAGTTAGATCAGGGTGATTCCCTGCCTTCATCTACTCAGTGGCCTGCCATTCCCTTTCCTTCTGAGCTCATCTGCATTTGGAAGGTAAACACAAGGTACGCCCATGGTGACCTTTAGAACTGGAAGCCTTTACAGTTTGCATAACACTACAGATATATATGCCACGAT
Source organism: Agapornis roseicollis (assembly GCA_002631895.1). Taxonomy (NCBI): domain Eukaryota; kingdom Metazoa; phylum Chordata; class Aves; order Psittaciformes; family Psittacidae; genus Agapornis; species Agapornis roseicollis. The sequence continues at coordinate 46,632 of NDXB01019869.1, read as the reverse complement.
AATAAATAAGCTAGAGTAATTATGGAATAAATCCTTGCCCCAAAGAGATACCCAGATGCGAATGGTGGAGCATGCTGCCAAGCGAAGTACAGCTCAGCCAGAGAGGAGCATGCTGCAAACACCCAGGGTTTTTGCAAGAAGAGGGAAGAACACTTAGCCAACATGAGCAGGCCCCAGGGGCAAGCTGAAAAAGTCAGAAGGTCAGAGGGGATGAGAAAGAAAGTGAAGGAGACGTTTAATGACCTCCTGTGAGGTTGAGGGTCCAAAGACAAGGGTTGTAAGAGATGATGAGAAATGCTATGCTGGCATAAAAACAGTCATGGGAAAGGAAGAGGAGCTTTGAGTTTGACATCCACGACTCTGCCATTGTCCTGCTATGCTACCTTTGACAAACCACCTTCATCTGACTTCCCTCCTCATCTTTGTGCATCTTAGCACTCTGACTTGCAAATTCTTTGGAGCAAGACTGTAATTCCTACAGGCATATGAAGTGCCCACAGCAACCAGGCTTTGAACTCAGCTGGCGCATCTCTACCATGAAGGACAGCAACATCCAATAGAAGATGAAAAGCTGTTGCATAGACTGGGACATAGGCAAGGCTTCGCTCTTAGCAGAGACTGACGGCTTGTACTGTGGGGATGAAGGAGAACAGGATGCTGGAGAGCAGAGGGCAACACCAGCCACTGAGAGCACAGCTTGCTTGTGGCAGCAGAAGAGAAAGAAATCTTAAAATCATGATATGGGGGTGGAGGTGGGGAAGAGACAGGCAATGGTTCGGTAGAAAAGGCAGGTGCTATTTTAGTCAGACTGGGTTAATTTCAGCTCTGATGTAACTCCATTTACGTCAATTTTAGTCAGTTGAATTACACAAAGGATTAATTTAGGTCAGTGAGTTGAGGTGAGAGTGAGTCAGCCCAAAATAAGTCTTGGGGAGCAAGGAAAAGATGTGAAACAAGGACCAGGTGAGGAACTGGAGCCATCTCTCCTGGTCTTGGAGAGATGTTGAAGGGAGGGTGAGGATGACGCAGGGTGAACAAGAGGGAGCAAAGGTGAGCAGCGCGTAGGACCCTGCAGGGATGTTTGACAATGATTTCATTCCAACTCAGAACAATTTTCAAAGAAAGGCAATTTGCTCCCGGAATTCTGCAGTGTAATGGTTATTTACCCCTTACTCTTTCTCATAGTCCACCTCCCCTTGCCACTCCTCTGGGCAGCTCACACACCATCATACCATACTCACTAAGAGATTTAAGTTTTCTGTGTGTTTAATCACAAAACATTCCAGGTTTAACCTGAAATGCACTTCGGATCAGGGCTTCACAGGGCAACAGCTGCATTTAGCAGGGAAAAGTGGGTCTGATGCACTCCTGGTACAGCTTCACTGGAGTCGATGGAAATGAATTTGTTCCATTAATTCTCCGGAGCCAGCATGAAAGCCAAATGAAACCAGACAGGCCATTTTAAGGCTGACAAATGCATCCACACCTTAACTCTTACCAGCCTGCCCAGGGAACACATGGAAAAAGTGTCTGGAATACTGGACACCATCTTTAAGCTTTGCAAAAGAATGCCTCTCACAACATACAGGAAAAAAAAGAACGATGCCATTACACTTAATGAAATGAAAACAAAAGATAATTAAGCACATCTCCTGCTTCCTTCCCATTCCACTCTTTTCTTCTTTCCCTGCACATGCTTTCCATCAGTTGGTTTGATGCCTCTTTTAAAGTGGTGTTTACTTTCTCGTAATTCTCCATATTGAGATAATGTAACATCATGAATCCCTGAGGCTTCAGGTTATGCCTGTCCTCATTTCCCCTAGCTTTTATTTTCCCATTCATTTTTTATGGTTTTGTTCTTGGAAATCATGATCTTCAATTGTATTTTATTTTCATTCTCTTCCTCTATAGCCTGGCCCTGTTTTAATGCCTCTGTTCTCTAGTCCCTTGTTCAGTGCTTTAGTTGAGAGAAGAAGACTGTAGGCTATAAGGTTAAAGATTAACTTTAACCATCTCTTTAACACCTTCCCCAAACTCAGTTCCCCCAGTTTCCCACCTTCCATAAATACTTGGTTCTGCACAAGAAACAAACACCCACAAAGCACTCTTGTCTCATATTCAATCACCATAATAAATACAAACTCTCCTCTGTAACATTCAATCATTACATTTAGTCTTAATATCGTGCTTTTCATCTGCAAACACCCACACAAGCATTGGTTAATTTGTCCTTACAACAGCCCAGCAAGGTAGGTAATTACATGTTATTATCTCAATTTTACACATAAGGAAACTCCAGGAGAAATTATGAAACTCCTAACAAGCACAAATACCCACAAAGCGAACACAGGTGCTGTGTCTTCTACAAATGCGCACATACACGCAGTAGTGAATATGCATGTTAATGTACACTGAAAATAAGGGACTAGCAAAATCCTTGTAGAACACAAGAGGGGTGGTGCTTAACACATTACATCCACCAAGAAGGAAAGTTCTCAGAACATGAGAGTGTCCTGGACAGCAGAGGAGAGGTGCAGGAAGCAAACAGCAAGTTCTCTGCAGCATGCTCTTTCCTGGACAGCATTTCATGACCTCCATTTCCTGTGATTAGCAAATGCACAAGGTGAGCTCCTTGCCCCCATGTGCCTCTTCTGAAGCACCACTGAGGTTTGATTTCACGTCTGCAGTTTCACCACTGGTGGCTGCCTTTGTTCTATCAACATTTTTCTGACAAGAAGTTGGGAAAACTCAGCCATGCACAACCCTGAAGTGAGCTCCTGCCCTATTTGAATGCTAATTATCCCTTAGTGTTCTATCTAGCTGACTCATTCTACTGCCTATCAAGATGTCAGGATAGGAAGTAAATAGACCTTCTGGACCACAGGCAGCCAGACACACAAAGCCGTAGAAATATGGAAGAAACATTAGTGGGAAAGCCAGAGAACGAAAATGAAGACATCAGTAATTAACTCTGATCCAGGATATCCGCAGCCTGTGCCAGAGCATCCTGTGCGCAGCAACTCCCCTCCACCGCAGGGACAGGATGCTCTGTTCCACCCCACGTGGTACCCCACAGCAGCTCTTGCACAGCAGAAACTCCAGGGACACTGCAGAGTCTGTTTTGGAGAGTCAGATCCTTAAGTGTAGTTAGACACTTGAGACTGGCTGAACAGGAGGCAGCTTGTGCCCAGGCAGCCAACAAGCCCAACAGCATCCTAGCCTGTATCAGCAATAGTTTGACAGCAGGGCCGGGGCAGTGATCATTTGCCTGTGCTGGGCACTGGTGAGGCTGCAGCATGAATAATGTGTTCAGTTCTGGGCTCCTCACTACAAGAGAGACATCGAGGTGTTGGAGTGGGTCCAGAGAAGGGCAGCAAAGCTGGTTGCAACTATGAAGACAGGCTGAGAATGCTGGAGTTGCTCAGCCTGGAGAAGAGAAGGCTCCAGGGAGATCATATAGCATCCTTCCAATACCTAAAAGGGACGTACAAGAAATCCAGAAAGGGATTTTTTACAAGGGCAGGCAGTGACAGGACAAGAAGGAATGGCTTTAAACTGGAAGAGGTGAAATTTAGATTAGACATCAGGAAGAAGTTCCTTACTGTGAGGATGGTGAGGCCCTGGCACAGATTGCCCAGAGAAGCTGTGGCTGCCCCATCCCTGACAGTGTTCAAGGCCAAGTTGGATGGGGCTTGGAGCAACCTGGTCTAGTGGAAGATGTCCCTGCCCATGGCAGGTGATTGGGACTGGATGAGCTGTAAGGTCCCTTCCAACCCAAACCAGTCTGTGACTTCTTTCCCCAGTGCTCTTTACGTGGTGGATAAAGGACCAGACCACTAGCAGAGCATCTGTGCTGGCAAGGCCATACCAGACTCACATGAACTGACTGCCCATGTCTGTGCATGTGTGGAGGGGTCCAGCTCCCTCCCTGCCCTATTCACTGGACATGGGGAAACCACACTGCTTCATTAGGAGCAAACCTGTGAGAGGGGAAGGAAGAAGCACCAAGGAGCACTAACAGTGAAGTTACTGCTCACATAGCGGTGTTGCTATAGGTCCTGTAATAAAACAAGTCTTAGAAGGGATTTCAAATCAGAGGAGGAAATACTTTACTCATATAACATGCACTGAGATGTTCAGATGCATCAAGAATGCCTGCTGCTGTGGCCATTACAATGATCTCTCCTGCCTCATTGCTTTGTTGTGCTACTCCTGTCTGCTTTCCTGTACCCACCTCTGTCACTAGCTGGAAGCTATAAGAGCTCTGGGGCATTGCCATGATGCCAGAATGACAGGGCTTTGGTCTTGGTCTGCATTTAGTATTCCTAAGTATTTACAGCAACCTGGGAGTAGTAAGAATAAATACTAAGATACTACTAACAAAACTTAAAAACCCACCCCAACACACACACACATAATGAGAACACACTAATGCCCATGGTGTAATGAAATGGAAAGCAAATCTACACACTCTTGAGAGAGAAGGTGATGGGGACAGTGAACTTTAGGAACACTGTAAAATGAATTCCAGGATAATAATGAAGCATTTGAGATGAGGCCGAAGGAACTGGAAGCTATGATGATGAAGACAAGAGCTTCCAGCTAATATGGAAGTGCAAAGGGAGACAGTGGTGGGATGCAAATAGGAGGTTGATGTGATTGCAGTGTTGGGCCAGCCAAGCCTTATGTATACCAGCAGCACACATCCTATTAGGAAGAGTTTTGCACCCACGCTATAAGTAACAGGATGCTGAACATGAATTTGAATTTTGCATAAAGGAAAGACAGCTGCATTAAAAATGGGTTAGTTAGTCTCAGTTGATGCTCTCTGATCACAACATGTGACTTGTATATGCTAAGTTCAGCCTCTTTGGGACAGCATTCCTCAAAATGTTAGCTCTTCTTTACATGGGGTAGTCATTTATGTACATTTACAACACAGGTGTTCTTCTCTGACTCCCCTGTGAGGTCTGTTATTCTACACCAGAGAGGCCTCCACCACGCACAGTCTCCTCCACTTCCGCTCTGTGGATTGTGTGCATCCATGCAGGATGCTTGGCTTGACCACTTACTGTGGAACAGTCATGCCACTGTCACCAGCTTGAGTTATTTAGAGAGCTGTACTAGCTCTAGGTTAACCAGCTGTTTTTCCTAAGTGACGCATTTCCCCCCTGTAGACATGGTTGGAAAAACCCTTTTGTAGCAGCTTTTTCAATAAGCTAGAGGCTGCAGAAATAAGGTAGGTAGAAACAATAAAGCATAATATGAGGAATACACTGAGAAGAGCTTTTGAGCTGTGGTCAGCTTTGAGTCATGAGAAAAGCAAAGCACGAGGCTTTGACAATATTAGGCTGTCTTATACAGGTAAATAGAAAGATTCTTTAAATAGATGAAAGATACTAATTATAATTTCAAGGAGGAGTAAATCACTACCCACACCCTTTGGCTCCCTACATGAAGATCTTATCAAATTGAAATATGATCTCTTTGTGGAAGATGGAACCTCAGCTGGCAAAAATGGGAATAGCTCCATGGACTTAAAACATACAACAGTGACTTACTCAGACAAAGCTCAGTCCCACTTGTCTGCTCAGATGTCCTCTCAGGTGTCTTCCTCCTACCAAAGTCTCACTCAAGCCTACATGCACCATAGCTGCATGCCTCAGCTAAAAATGGGCTGCTATTCAGATGCAGCTGCCTCTAGATCCAGGGAAGCCAGCACTTCAGAGAAAATAGGCTTCGTATGGAAATGTTTATTGTAAAGACAATAAACACCACCAGTCTTCTGTTAGCAATGGTATCTCTCATCATAGTGGTTGCCCTTCAATTCACTGACAGAACCAAAGGCTTCAGAAGACTGAAGGGACAGTTGTGACCATGTTCTCCAGCTTCCCATAACCAAGGTCAGAGTTTTGAGCCACTAAATCCAGCCCTCTTGCCAGCCTTAACCTGGAGACTGTGTGGTAGAGACCACAAAAAGCTTGCTATGCTATTCAAGTGGTTACGAAGATTCTTTCAAATATGCATATTTTATTTTTAGTCAGAATTTGTCTAAAGTCAATGCAAATCACCCATGTATGTGTCTTGAAGCCTTACCTCTTATTTTTGGAGTCCTAAATTCAACGTGTTTATGACTGGTGTTCCAGAGCGCATTCTGCTGTGTAAGTGCTTGTGAAATGTCTGTGCTCTTCAAGTCGTGCACATTCTAAATGAAAATATGCAACTATCACTTCAGTCAGCTGATGCTAAAGATTTAAACTTGTAAGCACTGGTGTGCTCTCTGACTTGATAAACATGACTGATAGCTGCACCCCACCCAGAAAGAGAAGCATCAGCAACATGTGGCACTAATTTGTCTATTTCACAGGGCAGCAAGGTACCTCTATTATTATTTCTTTTCCTCCTGAAAGCTGTTGTGCATGGTCCATTCCTCCCAGAGGTAATGCTGAAAATAGCTTGAATGACAGAGAATTTTACTATTAGTGACTATTTTAGGAGTTAGGGTTTTTTCTGCTTTAGTATACAATACAAACAATAACAAACTCTTACAGCTTTGTTGCTTAAATGAGAAGGTTTTCTCTCAGCTTCCATGGAGGTGATATTTTGTTTATAGCAGATCTGAGTTCTTTCTCCCTTTCCTGCCCCCACACCGATTTTCCCATCAAGCTTTTAAGAAAAGATCCCCTACTAGTGTAAAGGCATTATGGCAAACTCAAAGTCAGCTGAGTTTTCATTTTGCTGAGTCTGCAGCCTAGGATGAGGTGATCTAATAGCTCCTGCTGCCAGGACTGGGAGGTTCTGTCTTACTACCCTTTCTCCTTCTGGCTGTGCATTCCCACTGCTCACCCTTCCTTGGCTCTGGCCCTCCTTATGCTGCCCTTGGTGAGCTGACTCAACTCATTAACCTGGTAGAAACCAAGTGGCTCATTTTCTGCAGGGCAGCAGTGAGCTGTCAGATTGACTCACCTGCTCTGATGAAATCGTGGCCATTGTTGTTAGCAGACCATCTTCATCCGATAACAGGCAAATACCTGCCACCACAATGGCAAGCTCAGATACGTAGATATGCAGCTGCAGAGAGCTGACTCTTTGCTGAACGTGTCCCTCTTATTCACATCTCTGCCAAGTGAATGTAAAAAGCTGCTAGTTCAGAATGAGCTGTGGTATGCATGCCTTCAGCTCTGATGGAAATCACTTGAGAGCAAAGGGCAGCTTCCCAATCCCTTGGTGCTGGTAGCAAATTTGCAGGGTTGGTTGTTTTTTTTTTTTTATCCTCCCATAAATTTTGATGAGACAAAAATTAAAAAAAAGGTTGATGCAGTCTGCTTCTAATCCAGCATGTGCAGCCAAAGTTTTGGTGTGCTGTACCTGGCACAAAACATTCATTGGTGAGGAGGGTCACTGTAGGCTGGTTCCTGCTCTTTGTTATTATCTGTTGGAGCCACTGCAGTAGAGCTGTTCTTGGAATTTGACAAGGGAGAGGGACTGGCCAGTACCACAAGGAACTTACAGCTGGCGTCAGGCACACTCAGAAGAGCACAGGCATAAAAGATACAATGCAAATGACCTCTAGGTTGGTAGAGAAGGTACCACCTCTTAACTCTTTTTTTTTTCCCCCTTCTTCATCTGTGGCTGGATACCACTGAATGGTTTCCCACTGTCACAATTTTATAGCTTTAAGTGCATAATAGCAGACTCGTGTCCTAAACCACATTTTTTCCCACAGATTTGCTCTCAATTTTTATTTGTGACAAACAGACTTGCTGTGGCTGTCTATATCTTTCATAAATCCTGGTGGAAACAAGCCTGCTTGAACTAGCGGGGAGAAGCCACAAGGTATCTTGAGATCTTTTAATTTGCTTGTTTCTTCTTCCTCCCTTTGTTGCCTGAGCCAATTTTATTCCTGCATGGCTCCAAGGATCCCTGCATGCCCGCCATTTGTGACATTTTGCATTTTTATGCTAGCAGGCTGGACATGAGCCAGGTGGTTCTCACTTACACAATGATAGCAGACAATGTGCTTTGAATTTTCCCTCTGCATAAAGGCTAGTGACCTTTTTCTACTTGCTTGCCTGTTTCCCTGCTGTCCTGTAGCTCACAGATAAGTCACTGGCTGTTTTCTACGGTCAGTTCTGCTTACGTAAGAAACTACTGTTGCGTTTAAGGCAAAATAAGGCCCCTAAATTCTGTCACATAAAAGCTGCCTCTAAAAACTGGAGAAATTGGCACTGCTCTGCCCTCTTCCTCAGTGCTATTAAAGACTTTATCAAGCCTTCAGTTCATGGTTCCCCACTGAAATACAAAGCTTTTAGCAGCCAGGAGTGGCTGGGTGTCAGAAGCTCTTTAGTCAATGCGTATGCTTTAACCAGTAAATGTTACTGCCTGAATCATCTAGGGAACACTAATGGTTTCAACTGATCTCTATGGGGTTTCATTTAAAAGCAGCTAAACCAATTGCTTTGCACGAGTATTTGAAATGAGATGTCTGCAGACATCTTATTTCCATCAGCAGAGGCAAAGCCTACACCTAGCCTGGTGTAACCCAGGCTCTTTGACAGAGAGCTGCAGAAGCAGAGCAAGAGTCTGAGCACAGCCCTAGCCCACATTGCCACATCTCTGTCCCACCATACATCCTTGCTGTCGCTGTGATATGATACTGACATAAATAAAGGCCTGCTGCTTCCCACTGAAGGCAGAGCTCACCTTTCACCTCAGAATGTAGGCTAAAAGTTCATTTAGACAGGAAAAAGCACAGCTCAGGTGTGCTCAAACTTACTTTTGTATGTGCAAGTCCGGCTTCCTCCATTTCATTTGTTATAATAATGTTTGCCTTCCCACATGCTTCTCCTACATTTATCTCTGTTTACAATCTCTTTTCTCATGAACTGAATTTCTTGCTTAAGAAAAATGCCAAACAAAATACTTCTCTGGGATCCTCTTTAATCGTTCCTGCTTTGGTTTCACAGTGGGCTCGCTCAGGATGTGTTCTGGAGGGATGGTTATTTACAAAACAATGACAAATGCAGTTAACCTCAGTAAACCACACTGTCATCTAAAGGCTCCTGTTGTATGTTGCTAACACATGCCTCTTGCATGGGCAATAGCATCTGAGGTTTTCACAGGACAGGTGTGGGTGAGGCACCACAATATTAGTAAAGATTGTGTGACAATTAAAACCTGTTGGAAGGAGGAACAGGAAGGTTGTGATGTGATCTATGGGAGGTATCATTTCATGGTCAGACTATAGCAGAAAATGGCACTGGGCATGGAAAATATCTCCATCCTATGGCTAAACCACTTCTACCCCAGCAAAACTCCACCCTCTGCCTACGCTTCTCATCCTGTCCAGAGACTCCATTGATTTATGAAGGGCCATGATTCTTTTCTGTGCTATTTTGCTGGGAGGAAAACAACTTCTGCTGTGGGAGGATACAAAAATGCAGTCTGATGCCTGTGCCTCCCAGTTATTGGCACATACAGTAAACGCAGGTAGCACTGGCTCTGCTGTGGGGAGCAGTCAAGGACAGAAGCAGGGGCAAGCAAGATTGGGTATTGCAACCAAAGCTTGGCCAGCTGCAGGAGGCTGTGCAAAACATGGCACTAGTGTAGTTATCAGACACCATGACATCTTTGCATCCTAGTAATTTTGCTATCATTAGGTGCTGCTCATAATGGGAAATCATGATTTTACTGTGGTTCTGGTATGCTGTCCATAATTAGCGTGCAGTCCTTTAATGCTAATTACTTTAAGTATTAATTCCTTAAACATCAATTAAAAAATCACGTGAAAATTTACCTCTTCCTCAAGCGAATCCTGAGTTAACATGGGGGTACTTACAATGTACTACTTAGATGTGCTTAATTAGTTAATCTGTGAAAAGGGGTTTCAAATGGGTGAAGAGCTATCAAACTGCTAAGTGTGTTATCTTCAATTAATTCTGTGCAACTACATCTTCACTACCAAGAGGGTCTTTAGAGTGCTGAGGAAAGGAAAGGGAGACATTGCTTCCAATTTTAAAGTAACTAATAAAAAAGAAAATAATTAAAAGATGATTTGACACGGTGGGAATAATTGGGAACGTACCATTTCTTCTGTTTCAGCCAGACTTGAATATGAAAGATTCATAATTCATATCCCTCCTTTGCCTTTTCTGGTTTCTTTGCTTCCATCTTCCCCTGGTCTTAATCCTCTCTCACTGAGTATTAAGCCTCTCTCTTCCAAATTTGATATTGCCTTAGTAAAAAAAAAAAAAAAAAAAAAAAAAAAAAAAAAAAAAAAAAAAAAACAAAAAAAAAAAAAAAAAAAAAAAAAAAAAAAAAAAAAAAAAAAAAAA
>NDXB01019869.1:0-31414 GCA_002631895.1 Agapornis roseicollis | reverse complement strand
AAAAAAAAAAAAAAAAAGAAAAAAAAACAGATAAAAAAAAAAAAAAAAAAAGGCAGCCATATGATCACACATCTTAAGTCATCTCAACACAGGTCAGCCCATAAAGATGGAGAGAGGAAGAAGACAACATCTAGGGAGTAAGTTCTCTTTTGTGTGCACAACTGAGAGGTGCTGATTGTCTTCATCCCTCCATGCCCTTAGTGAATGCACTAAGGTTTTTTATATGATAACAGTATGACAGAATCTGTTATGATAGCTCAGGTTGCAGCAGTGCTTCAGTGACACAGGGCCTCATGAGCTGTGTCAACAGAGGGGAGGAAGAACAACAGCTTGTGCTTGCTGTTGCTTGTAAACAACTTTTGTCTTCTTCATCTTGCTGCTTCCTTTCTTGCACCTACTCTTCCAAAACCTCCCCTGATATCACTTGTGTCCTTGTCAGCCTAAAAGGTTGATGAGGCTGCCTGAGACTGGAGCACAATTTGCACCTCACCTGTCCCTGCCAGAAAGTGAGTGAACTCCATCTGGTTTTTGCAAGACTTACTACATAGACACTTCACTCCTATAGTGTTTCTTCTCTGTATCAAATGCAATTCATGCATAGAATGTGCTTCAAATAGCACAGGCCCTCAGCTTTGTCAGAAGCTGTATAATTCCATCAGCAGTCCCCTGACAGGCAGCACAGCTTGTCTGATGAGAGAAAAGCCGTTTCACAACTGTCCCTGGCCTTGCTATGTGGGAGCTCTCATGCTTTACAGGAGATGGTTTGGGATTTCCTCCCTTCCGTAGGACAAGACCTCTCCTTGGATGATGCTAACTGTCTCTGGCTGGAGACATGAGCCAACCCTACGAAAACTATTTTCCCTAAAATTAATCAGGAAGAACTTTGAAGAGAGTACCAGCTACTGCAGTTATCCTCTCCATTCTTATGCAAGATAAGGAATAAAGAAACCTTATACATCAATGATGCAACATGATGAAAGTGTGCAGAAAGGGCATAGAATAGGGAGGAGGAATGCTCTGAAGGAAACCAAACTCTCCTAGGGTTACCATAGTTATTTGTCATCCCTGTGATGCATTTTGTGGTGCTGTATGTCAGTAGCATAACTCAGAATAAAAGAAGCAGGTTTCATTTATCTGACAAACTAAAGACAAGTTCCTGAAAATATGTATGTGTGTGCTTGCAAGATTTGAGAGTGTTTTTCTTCATTCTCACTGGATGATACTTTATGTCCTTTCCTAAGCAAAGCAAAAACATGACACCAGTCCTTGTTTTCCAGTTTTTGGGAGTAATCCCAGGTTCACAGCAATAGGGCCACTGTTTACTGACTTCTATTTTTTACTGGCTTGTCAATCAGTCACAAATTACAGGACTAAATGAAAGCCCACTTATTTATTACACACCAAAGGAGCTCCCCAGCCAACACCATCTTCACTGCTACTCCCATATGAAGACCTAATTGACTCTGCTTCCTAAAGCAGATTCACTTGGAAGATTTCTGACAAAGTGACTATTCACTTGCTACCAAGTAATTAAGGCCAATGTCTCGTGTGCCAGGACTTGACGTTTCAGTTCCTCATTCTTGGTAGTACCTGTTGCTGCTGTGGTGTGGGGATAGGATGTTCTACATATCTCTTGGATGTAGAAAAATGATCTTCTCCTGCTGCTCCACCCAGGTGGAATCCTTCCCGGCTCATCCGTTCCAGGCTGCTACCATGCCTCTCCTGATGGAATAAAGATCACAGAAGTGAGGTCAGGTTTTGCTTTCAACCACATCCTTGACTGTATCATTGTACACTGATCATGAACACTACCTTCTACCTTGAAGGCTCTTCCAAAAGAAAGATCCTGCCCTTCTGAACAGAAAGACAACTCAGGAATCCTATATTTTATATTTGTCATAGCCATTCCCTATCTGAAGACAAGGTAGTAATGGGAGGTCCTGGATTGAAAATGTGTCCACTGATATAATGACTGTCACAGGACCCAATCTCTTTTTGAAAATATTGCCCTTAGACTTCATTTGTCTCTGCACTGAAATCTGTAGATTGCTATCATTTTGTCATATGGCTGTAGCATCTAGAAATTTGAATTGTGAACAGAAACCCCACTGTGACAAGTGCTAAACATACCCTGCTGAGCCCATCACCATAACAAATGTACAGAGTGTTTGCCAAAGCAAACTTGACTCCTGTTCTTTCATTTGCCTGTCTGCATCTCAGAGTAAATGCTGTTCTCGTTCTCTTCCTGCTCACAGTCAGCCCAAACAGGTTGTTTTGCTGATATACATGCATACACTCCTCCTTTCTCCTTCCCCAGACAATCCTTTGCTGTGATGTCTCTCCCATAGGTTCCATAGCATCTATTTTATACCTTACTAATGCATTTTTAAAGCTCTGCATAAGTGGACTAGAAGGAAACAAAACCACAAACCCCTTCTTCAGACTGAAAAATATATCATCACTCTTTCAGAGTCAGAAAGAATGACCCACATGCAGCCCATAAACCTTTAATGCTGCAGTCAGCAAGTCATGTACTTTTTGCTTTGCCTCTACCTGCACATCCTGGTAATTTAATACCTGAATCCGTTTCCCAGTAAAGCAGGACTTTGCTTACTGCAGCGATCAGGCATGTTCACTCCCAGTACAGTGTGTGCAATGCATAGCAGTCTCTACTATGTCATTTGCTTGTTCCCCTGGCACAAACCCCGACATTCATCAGCCTGGGATTTCCCTGCTTTTTCAAACAAATATTACATCTCCCCTGAACAAGCACAGCTTGTTCCAATACCTGCCATCTTCTTCGCAGTATTTTCAGCTCCTACCAGCCACTCCTCCATGTTCTGCCCTCAGTTCTTCCACAGTCTTTACTGTGTTCACTTGGTAACAAAAGATGGATGATTCTTCTGAGTAGACAAACTTTCAACTGTAAAATCAGCCATATTCTGGGTGCATCAAGGGACACTAGGAAACCAGACTCAAATTCTTCTCAGACACAACCTAACAGTCAGCTGTGTAGTTTCCCTTACGAGATTTAATCATTTCAATAAGGTAAGTCCTGTTTCCCATGGATGTGTATGGTGTCTTAGAATTTCAGCTCTGGGGCCTTAGCACAGCTTTAGCAAAGCATCTCTATGCAGATTTGCAGCACTGCCTGTTGCTATCCAAAACAGAATCAGAAAATTCTGCTCAATTATATAACTGCACCTACTACTGAACCAACTAAAAATATATGTTTTAGAGCCCACCAGCATAGGGATGTGACTGGGTTTCCAAGGACAGACTCTCCCCTGACACTGAGACACTGTCATGCGCTGAGTTCCTTCCACAGAAAGGTTTCTTACTGAGAAACTACTAAGGATACTTTGCGTTTACCTTCTCTTCTCGGTTGTTGTCCCTCAGGAAGATCTGCTTCTGCCTGGAGATGGAAGTTGTCCTGTAGTAGTCCACCAGCTTGTTTAGTGAGTGAAATTTCTCTGTCCACAAGTAATAGTTACCCTTTGAATCCCTCATCACTTTGAAGTGTTGCACATCATCTTCATGCCTAGATCCAATTGGAAAAGTAAAAGCTCATCAACCAGATTGCACTTACATTGTTTTTGAAGAAGTCTTTTCCAGAAGGGTATCAAAACTTCTTGCTTGGCCAAATCTAGACTTCTGGAAAGTAAAGCAATGGCAGTCCTTGTGTGTATTGTACCTAAGTGTGGCTCTATATTTCAAAAGACTCATCAAGTTACAAACACTGAGTTCTGCAGGGCTGCCCAGTCACAAAACACTATCAGAACAAAGTATGAGGTTTTAAAGCCTCTCCTTTGAAATAAAGGCCAGAGGCACTTTCAGGGCCACAAATAGCTAATAGTTTTATTTCATACTCTGTATAGGAGACAAAAGTGCAGTTGTAGTCTACCCACTAGTCTCTGCAGGTTCCTGTTAACATCCTGTTAACAGTCTGCACTGAATTCACACCACGGGCATCACCATTACATGCAGACACAGTCACATGAAGCCATACACTGAGTTTTATAATTGTATAACATCTAGTGTAATATCATTAATACTGGTCATTCTTCCTACCCTCCCCCTCTTCCCCCCAAGAAAAACAACAAAAACAACCAAAAAAGTCCCCCCAGAAAACCCAAGGAATTATTACCTGCACATCCTGGTAATTTAATACCAGGAATTTAAAATGTGCATCTCAGAGGACTACATCTGCACAAATAAAATGAATTGGGATTACCAGGCAGGGACTGAATGCTATCCTGGAGTGCTACATTCACACAAACTGTTAAAGTGCTAGCATGGTTTTGGTCTAAACTAAAAGCCCTCACATAGATAGTGCAGGGCCACGGTTGTGAGGACAACGTGGACTAGGAATTGCTCGCAGTGAGTTGCTTGAATACAGCTGTTCTGTTCTGTGGGGTGAAGAGGGTTTAGCCATACGTGTCAGAGATCTGCCACACTGCTTGATATGAGGGCCAGAAAAAGACCCTGACTGTACTTTGTTTATTGATGCTTACTGATGTAGATGTAACCAGAATGTTTTCCTGCATTTGTCACAGATACTGTTTGAGCTCCCTGAATCAGAAAGTGCACACTGCTTGGAAAAAACATTGCCAATCACTGACTTAAAACTGGTTATCAATTGTTATATGGAAAATTAGGAAACTGGACATTATTTAAGAGCTTGGCTTTGAAGCAAATGGTCTGAGAAGGGCGAGGTTACAACAAGATGCTGAAATGCAGCTGGGCTGCAAGCAACTAAAAGCCATTCCTGTCCAATGGCTGTTTAGTGACCTGTAGGAAATAAGTTAACAATTTAATAGTTATCTCTTAATGGTACTAGTGGAATTCTTGGGTTCAGTAACCAGAGCTGCCAGGGAATTAAAACAAATGGAAGGCACATGTTTTGCACTGTGGGGTACATCCTATGTACCATTTTGCTTTGCTGCATCACTTTTAGAGAAGCTGGTCACCAGTGGATGCATCTTTGGAATGGGACATTCACTGTGTCACTTGAAAAGAGGCAGAAACATTTGGGAATAAGATGCCTTATTTGTTCTCATTCGCAACACAGCAGCACTGCCGGTGACTGGCAGCATGCAGACTTCCCAAGAGGCTGCGCCACATTAGGAGTTCTGTCAAGAGGAGACTGGGGACACCATTGAACTGGAAAAGAAGCAGAAAAATGCTGTGAGCAGCAGATACCTGACAGAGATGGAGAAGTCACCATGAGAATTCTGACTGGCTCGGACAATGAAGGCGCCAACTCCTTTGCTCATGAGGATGTTCTCTGCTTCGTGGCGGGATATCCTCTCATCAAACCACCTGCCAAGTGGGAAAAATCATGGAGACATGAATAAGGAACGTGACTTATGGCGAGGAACAAAAGAAGTTGAGGATAAGGAGAATGTGAATAAGCAGGGTGGAGAAAAGACAAAACAAAAGGATCAGAGGAGCCCACATGACTACACCCAGTGGCCCTGTAGATGCTAAGGTACAGGATTTTGATGGGTGCAGACCATTTTCTTTGAGCAGTAAAAAAATGCAGATGCAAAGGGAACAATGTAAGCTTTGACCTCCTAAAAAGCAGCCCTCAGCTGAAACTGTAATTAGAGGCACAGTACTGCAAGGTGTTAGTCAAAGCCATTTTAAATTACAAATGTGTACGTATACATACACACATAATTCTCAGACATATATCAAATTGCTTTAGGTAAACTGATTAAAATTACTGGACTATGATGGATATATTGCAAGGGACACAAATAAATTTTTACCAGAAGCAAGCCATGAAAATTTTAGTACTAATAAATTGGTTCCTGCAAGAGTTATAATATCACAAAATCCCAGAAACACAGAATACATAAGCATACTTATGTAAATTTAGACAAACAATAGTGTAAGGCACTAGAGTAATACTAAGAAAGTCACCATAAATAGTAAAATAATACAGCATCAATAGGATTTTTAAAGTAGAAAAAAAATCATCATGTACACTTATATATGTCTGTTACACAGCTAATAAGACTTACAATCTGCAGTCTTCGGCTCTTATATAATGCTTCATTGCCTGTATTGCATTCAAATTAAGGACTGATAGTTTCATAATCTGTGTCATTTCCACTTTTGAGTTTCATTATACTTTTCTTTACTACTATCACAGTTTACTTATGTATCATAGAATCACAGAATGGTTCAGGTTGGAAAGGACCTTAAGATTATTCAGTTCCAATCCCCCTTTCATGGGCAGGGACACCTCACACGAGACCATGTCACCCAAGACTCTGTCCAACCTGCCTTGAACACTGCCAGGAATGAAGCATTTACCACTTCTTTGGGCAATCTGTTCCAGTGCCTCCCCACCCTCACAGTAAAGAGCTGCTAAAGAACATGAACTTCCCCTGTTTCAGATTAAACCCACTACCCCTTGTCATATCACTACAGCCCCTGATGAAGAGTCCCTCCCCAGCACCCATCATTAGCAAAGGAAAATCAGACTTTAATCAGCATTGATGATTGGTCTCAATAATAACTTGACAAGAGAAAGATGAGAAAAAATGGCCCATCAAAAACAGAAAACAGCTTTCTTCCCTATATCTGGTTCTATCTAGCATCTGGCCTGAGCTGCTTCAAAGGGCAGACTTGCTATTCTTACAAAAGTGTCAAAGTGGAAGTATTTCTTCACAGCTCTTCCACAGAAAAAGCATCATAAGAAAAATGCGTGTGAAAAAAAGAAGCTGCTATTGTCCCTCCATGATGCTACAGCCCTGTGAAAGAGTGAACAAGAACAATTGACATGGGCGATCTCATCCCCATGACGCTCTAAAATACAAGCCCATATTTGCACAGCAGACTAATAATATCCTTCAGTTCAGCCAAGCAGGCTGGTTTATGTCCAAAAAGGTCAATAAGTGCCACCTCCAAAGGGAACACTTACTTGGACCCTCAAAATCCCTGTAACTCCCAGTTCAGCTGCTGAGGGCACCTGTGTGTTACTGTTCTCAGTACTGCACTTGGTGCATGCTCTGCCTTTTTGCTCCTGAAATGCTGCAGCACTTTTTCAAGGGAGGACAATAAGAGTGGCTTCCGGGAGCATTTCTGCCAACTGAAAGGAAAAGGTTGTAAAAATGCCATGCATTATCATACTTCTGGCACAGGGCACATTTAACATGCGTTTAAACACCTATCAGTCCTTTCTGAAAGTACAGTACCATCTACTCAGTGGGAAGAAAGAAGTGAAGGTATGCCTGTCCTCTGGCAGTACTACATCTGGGTGTGCAGTCACGACTGATAGTGAAGGGTGCTTGTATGTCTGTGTGTGTGTCTGCATGTGTGTGGGAGCAGGGCGGCATGTCTGGTCTATCATCTCTGTCAATCCATGAGTAACACCAGCTGTCACATTTCATGTAGCATTGCACTGACCTCTAGTGTATCGAGAGAAGCACACACACTTTCCAGGGGGTGGGAATGCAGATGGCAGGATGCGGAAAAGGGAGTTAATGTCCTTAGGAGTTGGAGGGGAGGGAGGGAGGGAATTACATTTTATAATTCAATTCAGAGAGGTGTCTTGCTCTTCCTTTTGTGTTCAGCCTCTGTCTCTGCGGCAGAGACTTCACATAGTGACTATTCTCCTCTTTGAGGAGATCTAAATGCAGGTCCTGCCACATCCCAGTGACATCCCTCTGAGCAATAACAACAAAGGAGTCACTTGGGAGTGATGGAGAGCACCAAGAGCCATTCAGCTCTGAAAGAACAGGAGATGCTTCAGGGTAGAAAGAAGGTGTGCTTGCAGAACTGCATATAGCGTTGCGGCAACTCCTTGCCAGCCTTAAATTGTGGTATGTTACAACCAGGGCTTCCTCTGTCATGTCTTCCTCTGTGCATGCATTCACACATGCTCTTGACTGCATGCTGTGAAAATGTAAAGTGGTGGTGCACTGGTCTGTGACACTTACGGGGGAACGTGAAAATCAATGAAGTTCTTAGGAACATAGCCCTCTTGACTTCTGAGCTCAGCCTTGTACCAGTCTTCCTGGGAGCTCAAAACCTGCAATGGAGAGATGGACGGAATAAACGTCTCTCCTGAAAAAGGTAAAAGTAATCAAGATTCTGGCAGAAACCTAGAATAGCAGGGAACTCCACATATCCTCTACTTCCCACCCACCATGCATAGAGGTTAGTAGCTGATGACCGCTTCAGAGTGAACAAAGCAATAGAGAAGGCCAAGCAGAATTAGACAGATTGCTTGTTAAGTTTATCCCTTCATCTGAATGCCTGTCCAGGTGGCTGGGGATGCCATCTGCATGTCTCTGATGTCTGTGAAATGGAGAAATTAATCTCTGAAGGATTTAATAGGGGTTTAAGGAGTTCTCTATGCTGGTTTTAATTGTTGCTACTGGAGCATTTCAGTTTCACAAGGGAGGAAAAAATTTTGTGAAAACTCCTCTGACACATATGGGCATGGAGTGATATACAGCTGTATCTCTGCATGTGTGTTATGACGGCACAGATGTTACACATGCCATTTTGCAAAGAGATTATTCAGTGGGTTAAATCTTCAGCTGCTCTGAGCTTTGCCAAGGTAGATAAAAGGAGGCAAAAGGTATTTTAAAGCCACTATTACACTTAAGAGGCTGTAGGATTGCATGAAGCCAGTCCTCAGTGCACTTCAAGTGTGCTTATATTAATGTTGACTCTAATGGTCCTTAGGGAATGCACTGCTGACCAGGGACAGCCAAATTCATTGTTTGCTGACTGATGGCCCCGACATACCCCTAAGCTAGAGGAGAGAGGACAGGAATACAACCGCATTGTGAGTTTACATTGTGATTCGCAAATGTTTTGGGTTTTGGTGTTTTGTTCGACATTCCAATTCCTGGGATGTAATTCTGCTTTATGAAATAGAACACGTTTCTTCTCTGTCTGGTTTTGGAGAGGAGCCTGAAAGCATGAGCTATGACAGTTTTAAAAGGAGAAAGCAAGTGGAAAAGACTTAATTTAAAATCTATTGTTAACAATAATAATACTTGTTTTGTAAGCCAATCTCGAACTTTTGGGAGCCTAACCACATTCTGACTGCTTAGTGTTGGAAACAGGATGCTACTGTCTCTGGGGATGATTCTCCATTGCCTTGCTTGCCACATAAGTCTTTTTTATGCATTTGGATACTGAACGGTTGGGGAATAGAAAGCTGTGGAGTTTCCTGCCTGTATAGTCATTGCTTTCCCCATCCCTGGGTGCCAGATTAAGGCTGTTTTTTGCTGCTGTGGCCAACCAAAGATGGTAGCTGCACCCTGATCATGCTCAGGCTGTGCTCTGTTGGCAGCAAGGTTTCCAGAAAGACCCACCTGCTGCTCTCGGTGCAGGGCTGGGAGGTTTCTCTCAGTGTGTCATCCTCTCAGAGAAGGATGTGGGGGGGCTGAGAGGATGGATTTCCTCCTGTCACTGCTGGTTGAGGGCCTCATGTTTCCTGTTTTCTAATCTCTACATCAATACTGTTTATCTTATCTCCTTTATGAATCAGAAAAGACAGCTGGCAGGTTGTGCAGGCAGCAGGAGGGGGCTCGTGGCAGGGTATGAATGTATGTGTGTATATGCTAGAAGAGAGATGTTAGGCTAATTTACTGCTACTATGGCTTGGGTGGCAATGGTGTTATTTTGTTTACCTAAAGGATGTTAAAGCAAGAGACAGTCTGACTTTTCTGCTAGTGAAGTCTCTGTGACAACTAGTAAGAATACCAATTTGTCTTGTTACTTGGCAGTTTTCATCAGCAGCTTCCAACATACTTTGAAAGGAAGCTTTAGCTTATAATGATTTTACAGAAAGGGAAACTGAGGAACATAACGAAAAGTGATCTGGCCAACACTATCACCCCAGCCAGGGACTTGATAGAAGTCTCCTGTGGATAGTCTCTGGAGGAAGAAGATATCAGGTAAAGATCACAGGACAGTATAGACATGGAGACTACATTTGACCTAAGGAGGAATTAGGAATGAGAGTGTTCAGCCAAAACGAAGAGCCAGAGATTTATCCAGAACCTTCTCATAACCCTTTGGAAAAAGCTGCTACTTTTTTTTCTTAATGAGTTCTGGGTGTCATCAGCTTTGTCTAAGCTTCAAGTATTAAAAGGCCAATAAAATAAAAAATGGTGGTGATGGAAGAGACAAGGCTGAGCCCCAGTAGCTGGTTATTGGCTAGAATAGCTGGGACAATACAGGGAGGGTCCCTGTACACTCCCTGGCCAAACAAGGGTTTAGATCCTATTGCTATACATAATCCCTTCAGACAGTGGAGGTGCAAGGCCTTAGAGAGGAGTTACAGAATAGAATCATAAAATGGTTAGAGTTGGTGGTTATATTCCATAGTATTCAATGGTTATACTCAGGCATTTTCAACCAAAACAGGACAGCTATACTGGGACCAAGAAGTGGATAAATCATGAGGGCGGAGGTGTGTGTGGCTTCATCTGTGGGACTTTGTTAGGGTTAACAAGAACTGTTCTACCATAACACATTTAAATCAACTTTAAAGAGACTCTCACATGCTCTGTATTGTATATGATCAACTCTACTTCAGCCATTCCCCCACTGCTAAATTCCTGCAAGGGTGTATATAATATTATTAGCCCAGAACCTCTTGAACTCTTCCATTAAGTGTGTAACAGACTGTTTCATGGACTTCCATTTCCAATTGTCTAAAACCCCTGTGGCAACTAATAGTAATTACTTACAGTGAAAAGCTAGATGCAAGTTCTATAATGCATGATAACTATCTTTTAAACAGTTTAAGACCTGGAAGTAAGGAAGACAGCAATCTCTCTGGACCACACTCATCCTGCCTGCCTTTAGACGTAGTCATCCTAAATGTAGTTACCCTAGACTACCTATATAGTCAATGAAAACAGATAGGACCCTCAAAATCTGTTTACTGAAGAACAGCATCTCTGCTTCAGCAAAGTTACTTAACCTTCCCTGCTGAGTACTGGAGAACTGCAGGGCAGCTAAATCCATAGTTTATGGACTTAAAATCAAATGATATGGACACAGACTCAAATGACCTGGGAACTGTTGGTTGACCTATAGCAAGCCCCATGGGAGACAAGTATCCTGCATTTTTATCCCAGTTTATAGATGTCTTCATCTGTTTTGGCAAGGAAAATGGAAGCATTGAAAGATCCGTCAGTATGCTCAGAAATACCTGGGGCTCCACTTACCTTCAGCATATCTCCAGCCTGGAAGCTCAACTCATCCTCTCCAGAAGCACTGAAATCAAACTTGGCGATGGCTTCCATACTATGTCTTGGTGGCAGAGCAAAGCTGGAAGAAGTATATGCTCATCAATATCAGCTGGGACTGCTGAATGCAGCCTCTGGAGAGCTCATAGGCAATGCTGTGATTTGTACATGGATGAGCATGCACCAGTCTTTGGTAGACATTAGTTACCAGACATAGAAAGACATTAGCAACTAAAGGAGATGGTGCAGCTAAGAGTCTATAATTAGCTCAAGTCAGTAGGTCAAACAACTTAGTGTGCATACTTATTCTAACAGGTCTCTTTCTTTGTAGCAATCTCATGGAGAAGTTTGCTGACATCACCCAAATACGCTGGGAAAAACTTTCTGCATAGACCAACCACTACTCTATCACAGTTCCAAGTAATGCAAGTGACTGTCATGCAATTCTCTGTGTAGTGACTTAACTATTTATCTCAAGAGTAAGACAAATAGTGGACAGAATGGAGAAAAAAAAGAAACTTTTTTTTCTTCAACACAGGCTGCAATACTCGAGTTGAAAGAGTCTTTCATCTGTGATGGCTTAGCATGAATGACAACAACTTTCAGCTTGGAAAAACTGCTTGCAGAAAGGCTGAATTCCCTTGTTTTGGAGCAGGCAGAAAGTGAAACTGTAGCACTGACAAATTTAAGGCATGCACTTACCCTATCTCAGTGTTGGAACCCAGGAACCTGAAATGTACCAGACAGCCTGCAAAACGAAGCCCGCTTTTTATCAGCAGAGCAGATGTGACAGGGGAAGTAGCAACATAAGCTTTGCTTTTTCACCACTTCCTGCTTATGTAACTCAGATGTACCCCAGCAGGACCACTTCTATAATCAAGAAAGTTACTTATTTCCTATGGCTGGATCATCCTGCAGCCCAATGGTGAGGTTGCCAGTGGCAAGACAAAAAATAGCGAATTAGTGCGTCACTAAGTGAGTGCACTGCTGGGAGGTGCTCTTGCAGCCTGGCTTGTGAAGGCCATCAGACAATTCCAATGTAAGAGTAATTTTTGTGGTTACTAAACTAGCTTCATCTGGGAAAAATTATCCTGAAGCCAAAGATTCCATTACCTAACCTCACTCCTCACAAAGACACCCAGACTTTACAGCTTGAGAAGTGCCAACTTGCCTCATCCAAAGCATTCTTGATCAGAAAGCCCTACAAAGAAACTGTATGAACAGCTCTAGTTAGGGAGCTATTTCTTGTCTCCTGTTAGAACTGAGACAAGATCCCTAAATATAAAGTGCTTATACTGAGCAAGCTCCAAAATTTGCCACTTTAAAATCAACAGGTGACTGTAACACTCCTTCTCTGTGATACCTGCTATAAGCTTCCTCGTTTGACATACAACTCAAGGATTTAATTACACGTGTACCAAGGATCCATGGCCAAGCTCTGATACAGTGCAGCTTGACTCAAACTGCTGGGAATGAGTGGGGAGAAAGCCTTCAGGACAAAAATTAGAGACAGAGGTAGGGCTGTTGACATGACACCAGTGGTAGCCCAGGGATTCAAGTAGGAAACACCAACACAGAAACAGATATGAAAAACAAAACCATAGGAGGCTTAGTTGGGGTAGTCAGTGTAGCTGAGGACCAACTACAAGTCATTGGGATCACTGAGCTGTCAGTGCATCAATCCTGACCCAGATGGTGGTAGATGGCAACCACGGAGGCTGACTCTTCCCTACAGACTGATGCCTGCCTCACCAGCAAAGACTCTTTGGGTGCCTTTACACAAGTGAGTAGTGTACTAAAATGCCTAATATTTCATTAAATCCTAGATAGCATCTGAGTGTGCTAACTGTATAAAGCAGTTATTTATTGGCTGAGTTGTCTGTTTTCTGCTTGCGGAGTCCCTTTACATTTGACTGGAAATGCTGAGATAAAGTGATTCACAAGAGGTGCCATAACATCACTGGAGCTTTGTTACATCTCATTTTTAACTATAAAAAGATCTCCACATGCTTCCTATTGATTTATTGGCACTCTTTTGCTGCTTAAAGGTGAATTTGTATTCATGTTCCTTATGTGAGCTATGCGGCATCAAGGCAAATATTTTAGCAGTCCATAGACAGCTCTGCTCATTCAGCATGAACCTACTGCAATTGGTGTTGTTTTAGTGTTGAGGCCTCCCATGTACACTGGAGTACATAACTTAGTATTGACCTGCTATACAGCTGCTACTCCAGTCCACTGCCTTAGGTTTTTGTCAATATTCATCCATACTGAATTATAACACCCTATGTTTTACCAATGTCTGTTATTCTCAGTGTTCAGCTTTCCAGCTATTCTAAACATTTTCACGCCCTTTTCTCTCTGTCAACCTACTTATACTCTTTAATTCTTACTTTGGATACCCTTTCAGATTGCAAATATAGCATAGTTTCATCCTCTGATTGCCCCACTCTTATTCCAGGCCTGATCTGAGAACTGTCCTCTATTCTTGCACTGACATTTTTGAAGCTTCAGTCTATAACCTCCCACAGCCAGTGTGAGCCCCTTGCATGCTAATGGAGCACATGGGTACTAAATTGAAAAGGAATTAACCATTGAGGGAACTAGTTAAACAATTATACTCTTTCATGGAAGAGAACTGAAGAAAAAGACTAAAGGAAAATTACTTTCATGAGGGATGTTTTTCAGTGTTTATCTCGTAGCTGTAGGCTGCTGCAGAGAGATCAGAGCCAATAGTGCAGATGAATCCTGGAACTCCTAAGTGCAGAGCATTAATCCCAGTTTGAGAAGAAAAAAACCCCCATCACACTTAAAAACAATAAACGGTTTAAATACAAATCCTGTCTTTGATTTTTGCCCCTTACTCACAGAAGCGAGCATGAGTTCTCTCTGTTGGGTGCAAGAGGGGAGAAAGCCTTTCATTTTTCAATATCCCAAATATTAATGATGGTATTGGAGATGTGTTTTGATGTGTCCCTCAAAAGGAGAGGGGTTTGTGAAACAGTTAAAATCTCCTTTCTTACTTCCTTTTTAATTTCAGCAATCCCAACCTTGGGGAGATACCAGGAGACAGATACCTCTTCAAACAATCTAACACATGGATTAAATGTGCTTTTCATTGCTAGCGGCTGGATTTTGAAGTAACTCAAATACCGTACACAGTGTTGGCTGTGTTGATAAATCAGCAATGCAGTAATGATGTGGCCTTAAGCTCTTCCCCCACCAACTACTAAAGCAACACTAGCCAATAATCCTGTCTTTGAACTCCAGCCTACCACTTTTCATCACCTGAACTTCAAACCAGTTCTGTTTTTCTGATCCTGTTCTTTCCTCTGTCTGTAACTCAAGAATCCTCACACTGCATGGGTCAGTGCTGGGGCCTCATGAAAACTCCCCTTCCAGGGCCCATTCTTTCCCTCTCTGCATGTGCATGACTTTGAGCACCACCTCATGACAGACAGGAATATTTTCATTATTGTCATAACTTACCTTCCTCAAGCACCTTTTATCCCAAAGGACAGCACTGCAGCTTGCAGACAGAGACAGATTCCACTTTTAACTACCTGTTTCAACTCCTTTTAGCTTTTGAGTAACCAGTGACAATTATAAACTGTGCATCACGCTCTGCATGAAAATCACCTTTGTACAGGGTTTACCATGAAGTCTCTGTAATGTTCAAAGGAGGATTTTTCAGCTGAGTGTGAATTGACCAGTACCCTCCATTTTGTGCTGGCTTTCTGCATGGAGGGGAATTTTCTCTGCTGTTCCCCATTGTAACGAGGCAGATCCAATAGGTATAAGGGTGCTGCAATTCTCTGGGACTGATGCAGAAAAAGATTCATAAAAGGAGAAATGAAAAGCAGAATGGCTTTGAGAGCACTAATAGGTATATAAGTTTGGCAGAATGCCATTCCCTGAGCAAGAACACCAGAATCTCTCCTCGGATTAAAAGAGACAAGGCCTAAATCATGTCAGCAAGCAGTAGAGTCTGACAGCAGCATCTCAAAGAGTTTAGCACCATTACCCTACACCAATTTGGGTCAAAATTCGGCAATAACAATGCCAGGAAAGGTTACCACCTATGAAGAGTTTAGCACTCAGGGACTGCTCAGGCTCAGCCCTGCTCGATCTCATAAATTATCATCTCAGAAAGAGGGCATAATTGCAACAACATGCCTACTTAAAAGAGTCATGTGAACAAAAGTTTTTATGCCTACAGCACACACATCTCTAACATGCAGCTCAATCCAGTGAGGTTTTTTATCAAGATATAGAACACAAGCTATTGTGTCTTTGTTCGGCTCTGCAAGAACAACCTGTTGGACTGACAGTAATCAGGGACTGAATTCAACACTGAACATCTGTACAGAAACTCCAGATGACATTTCAGCAGAAACAATGGAGAAAGGACTCGCTGTCTAGAAAAGCTGTGACAGATAAAAGCTTTGTTTTTCAGCAGCAAAGCCACATACAAGTGGCATGGGAATATTTCGTTCCAAAAACACAAACCTTTTATTACGGAATTAACGGTGCAGCTCCACTGACTGTCAGTGATAAGACAGTAAAATATATAAGGGCAACAAGTCACTAAAGCACTCAGCACCGTTACTTTTAAGTTTTGTCTATCCTGCCATCCAGAGCAATGCATAGCACTGGTGCTAACCCTCTGTGTGCAGACAAAATAAAACTCTTAGGAATTGGATTCACAGAACAAACAAACTTTCAGGGTTTTCTAACCAACAGCATTTGGTAAGAAATGCTCCAGACTAGGATGGTGCTTAATCTTCCTGAAGAACCTGGGTCTTCTTCCAAACGTGACAGAGCTGTGCAGCACCATGTGCCTGTGCAACAGCAGTCCTGAAAAGAGCAGCATGATACTGCACAGTATTGTGAGACCATAAAATCACAAATCTTTTCTGTGCTGGAAGGATTGGTGTGGAAGACTAGGATGAGGGGAAGTGCCTCCTTGTGTTTGCCCACCTCCTCCCTCAGTTTCCAGCTGGTCAGATTTGGCTGAGGCACAGCGATTTGTCCTGCAAAAGCACTGCCCTGTCAGGTAACGAGCAAGATGGCACTGGGTTCTCATGCTCTTTCTCTACCATGCAGTACCTTCTCTGTCCTTTCAACACCCTTTTTGCTCCTTAATACCTTTCCCACACAGCTCCCCCCATTCAAGTCTCAGAGCCACACTCACTCCGTACCTTGTAGCAGCTCTCCTTTCCTCTGGCACTTTGGTAGAAAGCAGGAGATGCGTTAACATCCAAGGGAAGGAAGAGAAGTAGAGCTCAACCTGTATCAGGCTCCTCCCTGCAGTGACAGTGTGCCACATCAGTAATGCTTCCACGTGTGCGGACGAGGACAGTCAGGAGTGGGCATGGGAACAGAAGGAGAGGCACAGAGTAAGTGTCTCCCACAGGACAGAGTGGGGTATGGACAATTATCAGTCTCTGATGTTGGAAATATTTGGTACACTGCATATTTAAAATGGTGTCAGTTCAAAAGCACATGCCCTTGTTGCTGCTTCAACCCAGGCAGGTTTAACAGCTGAATAATACTGTCCCAAAAAAAGTGCAAGTTCTACCCAAATAAGGAGAACAGAAAAGAGCACAGATCTGTTAAATGAGTTAAATGAGAAACCATAATAAGTCAGTTGAAATGCATATCTTGAGGAACAAGTGGCTGAAGACATAAAAACATGTAATAAAATTATTTTCAAAGACAACAGAAGCAGGAAGGCTGCCAGAGTGTCTGTAAGGCTGACAGATGATTGAGATGTAAAAAGAGTGCTCAAAGAAGATAAGGATGAACCATGAAAGCTACATTAATTCTCTGTATCTACGTATCTGCTGTGAAGATGTAAGGAGGTCCCCACACTTGGGTATTCCTGGCAGAGAAGAGCCAGGAGAACTGTCTCAAGCTGAAGAACTGGAAGACAAGGTTTAAGGACAAACCAGTAAACAAACACGAGTAAATCCAAGGGTTCAATATTTTAGACATATTGACTGAAATCTAAACTGAACGTGAAATAGTAAAGGTTGAGCAATTAAACTGTGGCATACAATGAAAGACCTAACACTGTCTCGGCAGTAACAGAAAAAGCAGTAAATGCAGTGCCAGTGTTTGAAAAGCATTTTGAGGGAATGCAGGGGCCAGAACATTTAACTTCTGCATGACTGAAACTGTTAGAAATAACTATAAATAAAAGAATTACTGGTCATAAGAGAGAAATAACATAACAATTGCCGCTCGGATAGCTTTTGTAGAAGGAAGCCATAATGCACAAATCTGGTTGAGTCACTTGAAGGAGCTGAGCATGTAGATGTAGGTGATTACTTTATATCAAACATGCATTTCTAAATCATTTGTGATGAAATATCTCACCAAAGAATCTTAAAAAACCTCCTAAGCTAAAACCTCTAAGAGGGAAAGTCCTATAGAGAATTAACAACTGATTAAAAATTAGGAAACAACTTGAATGAGCTGTTAAATATATTTCATAATGATCTGGGAAAAATGAAATGACAAAACTTACTGATGAGAAAAAAAATCATGGTAATAAAAATTAAAACTGCTCACAGACTTGCAGATGGTTTTCAAAATACTGTTGAAATGCAAGATGAATCTCAGTGCTGATGACTGCTAAGTAATGGACATGGGAATAAACAACCTTAACTATATGAACAAAGCAATGATATTAAAATTAGCAATTCCCACTCAGGAAAGATACCTCTGAGTTGTTGTGGATAGTTCCATCAAAGCATCAGCTCAGTGGAACAGAAAAAGGCAGGTTTGGAAATGTCAGGAAAGTGGTAGAGAACAAAACAGAAAGCAACATCATGTCACTGTACAAATCCCTAGGGCGTCTGTTTGACTATTTGTATTTTGAAGTCAACAGCTAGTTCTCATCTCTCCATCTCAAAAATAGGGACAGTAGCATTAGAAATAGCAGAAAGAAAGTAGTTAAGGATGACCAAAGAATGGGAAATTCTTGAACAAGGACCAAATTAAACAGACTAAGATGCTTCACCCAAAAAAAAAAAAAAAAAAAAAAGGTTGAGAAGGGGTAAATGGAAAATCAATGAGAATAGAAAATAATGAAAATCATGGAAAAGGCAAACAGGAAATTTTTATCCATTGCTTCTCATATCATAAGCACTTAAAGCTCATTCTCAAGAGTGTCAGGATTAGGGAGGCCCTAGTCAAAAAAGCTTCAGTGTACTTGCCTTGTTCTAACTTTCCTTTCCCAAACTGGTGTTGCTGGGCAGAGCATCACGGACTGTGTCGAGCTGTAACCTGACACGATTCACCCTTTCCTAGGAACCACAGTACTTCACAAAAATCACCACAATGTGCTAGTCTAAGACAACTGGTCCCACAGCAGACAGTGGCAGTGTTCCCTGAGCCCATCACCCTTTGCTGAGGCAATAATCTCCCTAGAACACCTGTTAGTTAAAACAGGCTGTAAATTATGAAGCACTCAAACCAGTGATGGGTAGAAACAATGAGAATTCTCTCTAAAAGAGGGTAATTCCCAATGTATTTTGCTGAAAAAAAAAATATACAGGTGCAGAGAGCAGGGAGGTATAAGAAGAAGTATAAGCAACTAGCCCTTGTCATGTTGTGAGAAGATTTTCATGTGGCTATCACTGTACACATCAAGAATATAAACTTCTGTACAGGCAGGTGGGACACCAATCCTCACAGGCTTTTTGTTTTTAAGCTATGTTCATTCTCATGCTTTGTGAATGGACTGACGCATTACATTACACATTAGAATGACCTATTTTCTCTTTTTCTACCATGATGTGATCTAATGGGCCCCCCAGCTAGAGCGCTGCTGTAAGCTGTCACTAATGCTTGCTGCCTGACAATGCCACAAAACACTGTCTGACTCCTACTATGTATCCAGAAATATTCCATGGTAATATTAAATCTATTTAATGTTGAGCCATAAAAACCATGGCTTTCTATACCCTAAACAAAAACACTCAATAATGGCAAGCTCCAACAATGAGAATGGATAGGAAATAGAATAGGATAGGAAATAACTCTTTTGTTTCTCCTATATACTCCTCCTGTCACAGGTATGATAGCATGTTAACTTCCTCGTGATGTGGAATACATGTGTCACAGCTTGTTGAAAAACATTAAGAAACATCCAGATATCTCAGCCATAATTAATGGAAACAAACCTTACAGGAAGGGCATTAGACTCCATGCTTCCATGGTTTAGGCAATCTCTATTAGAAAACTGGATAAAGCCCAACCCAAGTAGACAGGTTATTCCACATATACCTGCTGCATGTTTTATGTCACCATCTACTACTGGCACAATATGGATGGGATAGTTGAACCATGGCTGTGATAGTCTGGGAAACCTGGAATAAAAAAGCTTGATGGAGATAAACTTACACCTGCTTTGACACTTAGGTGACTCACCCCTAATAGTTGTCTCTGCAAACATAGAATCGTAGAATCATAGAATAGTTAGGGTTGGAACAGACCTTAGGATCATCTAGTTCCAACCCCCCTTCCATAAGCAGGGACACGTCACACTAAACCGTGCCAATCAAGGCTTCATCCAACCTGGCCTTGAACACTGCCAGGGATGGAGCACTCTGCAAACTGCCTAATACCATGTCTAAAAAAACCTTTAGCGATTTCTTGCTGGGTTGGAATTTTCAACAGAAAATACTTTTTTCAAGGCATTCTATTCCCTTCAGTTTCTATCTGGGAAGCATGGGAGCAGCCAGAAAGAAAACAAAAGAGAAAAGCAAAAATGGCAAGAAAAGGAAAAGGAAAAAGGGTTGTTTCCAATCAAATATGCAAATCAATTATTTATCCTGCTCTGAACTGTTTGGGTTGAAAATATATGACAGATTAAGTGGCTATATTTCATTTGTCCTCAATTTAAACTACTTCCCTGTGTTTTTAACTAGTTTGCCTCCAGAAAGTAGCATTGCCAACAAAGGAAACAGAAGTCAAAGTGTAGAAACAAAGAAAATTCCAGTTGTTACATTTTGTTATAAGTAATAACTCAGCATCTGTGGATTCAGAAACATCAGGGCTATAAATCCACATGCAGCTGAATGTTATGAATTGAAGCTGTCTGGTCTTTCCTGATCTCTCATCTATTCATGTTCTCACATTCAAACAAGCTCCTTATACGGCAATTCATCCTTTCTTGCCACTTTGCTTTCTCCAAACAGCTGCTCAGACTGTCCACAGTGACAGGTCATTAGTGGGCAGTTATTTCTTTCAGGACTGAGTGCACAGGAGTGGCAGTGCTATAAAAGCTTCTCTGCAGAGCTCCATGAACTGATCCGGGCAGAGCTCTGTCGCAGTTTACTATGCTTCCTGTTAGCAAAGAAAGCTGTTATCTTTGAAAGCTCTACACCTTGTTGCTCACCTGCAGCAGTCCTGTTTGGTTATGTCCTAGGATTTTCAGACAGCTCTGTCAACAGCATTAGCTGCAAAGCTGTTGCTATTCTAGTGCTGGTCTTGTCACCATTACCCTCATAAACCACATTCAGTTTAGCTAGTATGACTACAGCCTACTGTGCTTGCACATGTGGTATAGCTTGTTCAGCCAAAGGTGTGAAGTCATTTCTCTTACAGGAATAAGCTTTAACTGTAAGAGTAGTGTTCTAATTCTATGGTTGTGTATGCACTAGGAGAACATACAACTGCCTGGTACCATCAATGCAGCACTATTCACTACAAGATGTGGCTTTAATCCTGAACAACAATGCTAATTTGCTATTTATTTGATTCACATAACTTTCACATCATTCTGCTAATTCATCTCTGAAGATACCCCCTACCATTTCAGCTGATGAGCATCTCTGTACTTCTGAGATATTTTTCTTTGGGAATATATTGCTATTATCCTCTAGTTTCCTATTCTAAAAAAGTACTGGCAAACTCAGTAATGATATTTAATATTTCCTTCAAAGCCCTACAAACCTGCCAGCTTTCCCTTTTATGTTCCCCACCCCATAACTCCTGATTATTGAATTATTAGTGTCTCACTAGCAGTTTTTTGTATCTAATCAGTTAGGTTCTTTACCTCCTGCTTTGTAGGGTGATTACACTGAGCTGTGCTTGTGACATCCCAGATTATCATCTTGACAGTCATTACAAGATCACAAGAACTGAACCGTCATAGAGCTGACTGGATTTGCAGAGGAGGAAGGAGGAGATTACAATGGAGAAAGGGAAGTTTTGACTTCTTTCCCTTTACTGATAAACAATTCTCCTGAATTTCCATAGATTTCCTTTAACTGCTGCATTGCTGCCCAAAAGTCCAGACAGAAGCTACCTTACAGCTTCTGTGTTGCCAGCTGCTCTGAGGACACATAGCCAAAGCATGCCTGTGTTGTGTAGTGTTCTGTGCCACAAGATTTTCAACTTAAACCCATAAGCTGCTTCTTAAGGGTCGGCAGATGAAACCAAAGAATATCCAAGTCACTGTCAAGGAACAGCACTACACAGCAGTTTGTGCCTTTGCAGTGAAATCTGGACGAATTTGCAAGCCAAAGAAGGTTGGAGACCACAGGAAAAGATGAATAGAATATGCTCCTCATAACAGCACTTTCTGAAAGCATGTTGTACATTTATCTTGCCTAAGAGCTAAAAAAGATCAGCTTCTCAGGGCAAGAAACTATGGATTCCACATCTCGAACTCTGCTCTAGAGCCTTCCCCCAGCAGGACTAGTTTCTGATCACCCTCAGCACTGAGATAGATCTAAACCACCTTTCTCCTTATTGCTCTCTTGGGAGCCAACACTACATCTTTCAGAGACTGCTAAGAAATAATCAGTTGATCTTTACCATCATCTATACCACAAACTATTCCAAATTACACCAGCAGCAAATTTGGTATATCTGCCTTTATAAGACATTGGGCTTATTCTTCTCTACAGTGTTCAAATAAAAAAACTGGCAGGTAAAGACAGAGAGAGAAGTGCTGCTACTGGCAGAAAAAGGAGCCTCTTCCCAGTCTTTACAATTTGTTTATTAGGATCCCTTCTGAACACTAACAAGTAGTAAAGTAAGTCCTAGAGGCTATTGGAATGGTACCTTATGCAGCCTTGAAAGATGAACATGACAAAAATACAGTAGTCAGACATCTCAGCCACTGTGATGACAGCTAGTTTTGTCATCACACTATTAGAATTTGAACTGCAGATAAGCTAAGCAGGGGCTGTGTACCTATCAAGCCAAAACCAACATGGGCTGCATGAGCTGCTGATTTTTGTCTTCTCTTCATGGAAGCAGTAGAGGGAGGGAAGCAAGCAAAAGAAAGAAAAGAAATACTCCTCTTTAGTGATCTGAATGCAGTGCTTGAGTGTTTAACAAAACATTCCTTTCCAGGATTTAAATTCTCCCTTTGATGAGCACCTAGTGACTACATTTGAAGCTAGAGAAAAGTAATCTCATTCTTTATTTCTTCCCCCTCCCTGTGCTGCACCCCTCTAATCATGATAAATGTATCTAAACATGCCTGATTAAGCCAGACAGATGATGCGCCCATGATCTGACCTGATCAGGGCTCTGGAGCTGCCAAAGTGAACCTGCTGTCTCTCTATCAGACAGAGCAATAAGGGGTCGGTAATACAGCTCCATTAACTGCTTCCCACAGAATGAATTTTCCCTGACTGCTCCTAAACAGCAGACACTTGAGGAATGCCGCCTGATGGGAAGTTGCTTTGAACAGTCTCTTTTGGCACAATTGTCAAGCAGCTCCTTCTCAAGCCCTCCAGACAAACAACTAAAATATGAAAAATGTAGCCACTTCCTTCTATGCTACTTTTTAAAACATCTCTTACCTATCTACCTAACTGCCTCTCAATTTTTGTCATCTTTTCGTGGTAAGCCTCAGCACTGCCTGATATGTGTTGCTGATATGCAAGGGTGTGGTTATCAGAATAACAATCTTTTTTCCTCTGTGAATGTGCATTATGTATGCAAGGGATCTGCTTTTGTGTACAGGTGGAGCTTGCACTTTGTGGATTCACAGACTTTAGGGTCGTGACAGACTGTTATATGTACCATATCAATATATAAACATACCAAGTGTGTTTAGCATATTTGCACTAATAGGAGGTTCATTAGAGGTTAACTGCATATAGATCAGAGCAAGAGTAAGAATGTACACCTCTGAATTTGTTCTGGAATCTACGCATGTGTCCATATATCTGCTTTGATGCAGATATAGCTATCAATGATCTTTGCCCCCTGAAAAGATATACTCTTAATGGAAGACTGCAGTTGAGAGGAACCAAGGGGGTGTCAGATGATGTTTGTACTCTCTGAAATCCTGGAACTACTCATCTTAAAACTGGTCTTTGTTGTAATTACAAGAACCTTCAATACCTTTCTGAATCACACCAGCTGTGAACAGCTCCAGGGAACCATTCTGCTAGCAGCAAGTTGGATGGAGAATTGTAATTCTCAGTTATACAAAAGACAGGGATGTGGTGTGATGTTATATTTCAGACACATTGACTATAGAAAGGACTTTCCAGAAGTCACTTCCAAAGCAAAGAAGTCAAACAGAATTAAGAATCTGGTACTATGAGACTTGATTAAAAACAACTGAATAACCACAGACAATAAAGCCCACTTACAATGACATCCAGATACTCACATACAAGGAAAGCACTTTGGAGTATCTAAATATCCCAGGCACAGCTACAGGCTGGGCAGAGAAGAGATTCAGAGCAGCCCTGTGGAGAAGGACTTGAGGGTGGTGGTTGATGAGAACATGAACATGAGCTGGCTGCAGTGTGCGCTTGCAGCCCAGAAAGCAACCGTATCCTGGGCTGCATCAAAAGGAGCGTGACCAGCAGGTCAAAGGAGGTGATCCTGCCCCTCTACTCTGCTCTTGTGAGACCTCATCTGGAGTATTGTGTGCAGTTCTGGTGTCCTCAACATAAAAAGGACATGGAGCTGTTGGAACAAGTCCAAAGGAGGGCCACGAGGACGATCAGGGACTGGAGCACCTCGTGTATGAAGACAGGCTGAGAAAGTTGGGGCTGTTCAGCCTGGAGAAGAGAAGGCTGCATGGAGACCTCATAGTAGCCTTCCAGTATCTGAAGGGGGCCTCTGGGATGCTGGGGAGGGACTCTTCATTAGGGACTGCAGTGACAGGACAAGGGGTAATGGGTTCAAACTTAAACAGGAGAGGTTTAGACTGGCTATAGGGAAGAAATTCTTTACTGTAAGGGTGGTGAGGCACTGGAATGGGTTGCCCAGGGAGGTTGTGAGTGCTCCATCCCTGGCAGTGTTCAAGGCCAGGTTGGACCTTGGGTGGNGGAAGAAATTCTTTACTGTAAGGGTGGTGAGGCACTGGAATGGGTTGCCCAGGGAGGTTGTGAGTGCTCCATCCCTGGCAGTGTTCAAGGCCAGGTTGGATGAAGCCTTGGGTGGCATGGTTTAGTGTAAGGTGTCCCTGCTTATGGCAGGGGGGTTGGAACTAGATGATCTTAAGGTCCTTTCCAACCCTAACTGTTCTATGATTCTATGTGTAAGAATACTCTAAATTCATTATCTCCAGCTTTGACTGCCAGAGAGAGATTTCCAGAAAAACCTACGGTATCCAACTGTTCTGTAAATCTGAGCTCTTGTACTGTAAATAAGAGCTCAGCAATTCTGCTGTTCATGCAGGTCTGCATATGAATACACACTACATGTGCATGTGAATTCATTACATTAAGACATTAATCCAATCTGGTAAAACCAGTTTTTAATCTATACTGGACTCTACTTACAGCAATACATTTCAGTGGGATATGTGACCAAGATGTTATGAAAATCTGCTAGTATATTCTTCTGGGTACATAATATTATGTTTCAAATCAGCTACTCCATGTTTAGTTATTTGGGCCAGCTGACAAAATTTTCTGTAAAATGGGAAGAAGAGCACGATCAGTGACAAAACTGCTATTTTTCTTGGGGATTTTTTTGTGTGTCGGATTAATCCTGGCAGCACAGATAATTGTGCAAAATCTGTAGTACTAAACTTACATCATGTGCCAGCAGATGTGCTTTTGAGCAAAAGTAGAACTACAGTTAGCTTGGTAAGAAAAGGTAGTGTTTCTTTGTCCTTTTAACCATAAACCTGTATTTATACAAAATCACACCTGACTGCACAAGTTGTGATGTTTACCAAAACATTTGCCTCATTTCTTTTCCTCTCCTTTTGTGCTTTTATGGAAGAATGAAATATAGAAGTCTAGTTCAACTTATATTTAGATATGATAATCTACACACAAACAAAGGAAATCTGATAGTTAGGTTCTCAGAGCCCTCTTATCTTGCACATGTTATACATAATTTCAGCTCACGGCCATCTTTGTTCTGAGAAGATCTGATACACTTCATATACAAAGCTTCACATTTAAGTAAGGACAGAGAGACTGAAATGTGACTAGTGGTATCTGCCATGTGGTATAATCAGCACTGCTGTGGTACCTTTATTGCATAATGTCACCAGTTTCATATTTAACTTCTGAGCCTCTGTGTTGTATTAACTATGTTTTTTCTGCTTAATGCACCTTCAGGCTCAACTTCCATTTAAACATGATCCCTTACACAAGGCCTAAGTGCTACAAAACAGCCTTTACATAAATTAAAGTCAGCCCATATGCATCTTCATTTGGGAATGCTTTGGAAAGGGTTTTAAAAGCAATCAATTACAATAATTCATACATTTAAAGACGAAACTCTAACAGTCAATCCAAGTTTTCTTCTCATTATAAGGTAAACATGAATGCCAGCTTGTTACTGTTCCTGGGGTTTGCCTCTGCACAGCAATTGTACCATTTTAAGTAGAAGTGCGGACATATTTCATGTTTGCCTGTGCATTTTTTTGGTTCATTTGGATTTTAATACCTTTGAAATTAAAGTGCAGCAGCAGTTCCTGAATGATTTAACATGTATGCAGTCTAACTCTGAAGTAGGAACAACTCTTTCTTGTTTATCTTCATCCAAAATTGAGTTATATCACATTGGAATAGTTTCTCATCCTCTGGAATAAAAATACCCAGGTCAAACCCTCATGTAGGAATACTGGTTACTGAACTCATGTGCAGACTAAGACTTAATTAAACACATAGAATTCCCTACATATAGATTGAACCTGGCATCCTGCATTTCCCATTCCTACAGTGTGGGCGCCTTCATGGCAATGAGGCTAACTGAAACCTCACTGCATGACCCTTGTATACATTGTAAAAATAATCATGGTCCCACTCCTTCAATGAGCAAGTGATCGATTGCTGCTCTGCAGCAGGGAACTGCACAGCCTTCAGACTATTCAATAGATTGCATGTGGCAAAAAGGGAGCACTGCGCAAAGGGTGTGAATGAGTCATTTGACATTTCAGGTTGACTGAAGTCATTCTGCTACATTTATTTCTAATCTTGATGTGTTATCCACATTTGCATGTTAAGCAGGATGGGAAGAAAGAGAGTTAAATTATTTGCTACAATACACACTTGGAAAACAGCAGACTCTGCATGTGTGAGAATATGGGATTACATGTATTAACTGGCTGAATGTAGCACCATGTGAAGTGCTTCTTCTACCCTCATACAGGAATGGGCATTTTGCATACAATCCTGAACATGT
Organism: Agapornis roseicollis; assembly: GCA_002631895.1. Classification (NCBI taxonomy): domain Eukaryota; kingdom Metazoa; phylum Chordata; class Aves; order Psittaciformes; family Psittacidae; genus Agapornis; species Agapornis roseicollis. The sequence continues at coordinate 4,547 of NDXB01019869.1, read as the reverse complement.
TTGAACAAAAGTATGTTTGAATATGTGTGTGTCTAGGGATCTGATTATAAACGAAAGATGTTCATTTGCAGTAAGCCTGAATGGAGGAACAGAGGTCCCACGAGCATACTTCAAGTGATGCATGTGTTGTGTTTTCTTTGGCATATACAAACCTGAACAGATGTGAATGAGCTGGACTGTGTAAAATTGGAGGGTAGGTACATGTGTTGTGTGCATGTGGGTGGCAAGGAGCACGCATGAGCATGAGCAGGTAGGTGCCAGTCAAACATCATTAGCAGTGAACCACCTACTAAAAGACTGATATAGAAAGAATATATGACAAACTCTCAAAGTATGATCTGGCTTAACACTATGCTTCATTACTTCTGGTCACACTTCCAGTTTAAAGCTCAAATTTGCAGAGTGGCTGACTTCTTACAGTTCACTCTGAAGTCTGTTTGATCCATACATATTTAGCAACCTTACGTGTTAAGCCATTTCAAAGTACACGCTCACCTCAGAGGCTAAGGAGCCTCAGTTCAAGAATGTGGGTTTAAAACTCTAGACAAAGACACTGACTTCGCTCTCTTAAGAGCAAATAACTAGTAGACAGAGATCTCAGTGAAATGCTTCAGAGGAAATATTTTCCAGAAGTGAAGAGGCAAATAAAAGATACCTCATGACATACTCAAGGTTATGTGACAAGGACACAATGCTTTAAACTGAAGATGGAGCATCTCCCTGCGATTACAGAATCAGTGGGCCACAAATGAACCACTTCTTGAGAAGATGGAATACAGTTGGGTGCAGCAAACTCAGCTCTGGTATCTTGCCTCAAGATAAAACCAATTAAGTTTGGTTTCGCACAGAGCTAATAACGTATCTGCATCCAGGGGCCGGCACACTGCAGCCAGCTCATGTTCATGTTCCCATCGACCACCACCCTCAAGTCCTTCTCTGCAGGGCTGCTCTGAATCTCTTCTTCGCCCAACCTGTAGCTATGCCTGGGATTGCTCTGACCCAGGTGTAGGACCTTGCACTTGGCATGGTTAAACTTCACAAGGTTGGCATCAGCCCACCTCACAATTAAACTTGGTGAGGGAATATAGGACACATGTTGTCTCTCTGAGTTTGTCATTTTTACTCAGTGCCACAGTTTGCATACAAACCACTGAATGGCAGTACTTGACTCTCCATGTAAAATTGCTTCAATAAAGACAAAAATGCACATTCATGACGTCCATATTCACATAGTCATAGAACGGTTTAGGCTGGAAAGGACCTTAAGATCATCTAATGTAAACCTCCCTGCCATGGGCAGGAATGCCTCACACTAAATTCTCATCCCCTGAGAATTTGCTTTGGTCCCACCAGCTCACTTAACTTGAGAACACAATCATTCTACCTCTACTTTGTTCTCAGGCTGAAAAATGGGTGTGTACATATTTAAAGAAGCCAGCTGTTGCATTCACAGATGTTCCTACAGTTATGCTCCACAATATATTGTGCTGATGACAGTGTCATCATATAAGAATCACCCAATGAAAAAGAGTTGAAAGTGAAAAAATCCCCACACCACCACCCTCCCAGCAAATTGATATCATATTGACAGTCTGTTGGATTGGTTATTGTGTTTCTATGTTACATCTGTTTTCTTACCTTTTCATTGTCTTTCCTATTCATAAGACAAACTACTTGAAGCAAATAGTACTCTCCCATATGGTGCAACCTAGCAAAACCCAATGGGTCAGAGCCATTAATAGAATCATACAATAATTAGGTTAAAAGGGATCTTTGGAGATTATCCAGTTCAAGTCCTTGCTCATGGCAGGGTTAACTGGAATTATACAAGATGAAGATGTAACCTGATTTTTCTACAGTGACTACTCTAATGGAATGCCAGCCTCATTCAAGCAATGATATAAATTATGTGCATGTCTAGATCAAAGAGATATAAAAAATCATTTAGGTAGAAGGTCTGCATCAAATGATTTCAGATTTACTTTCAATATGCGTTCATAAGATATTGACTTCAGTGCTACACTCCAATTATACAGCTGCATATTATCAAAACACACACTAAAATGAGGCTAGCATTACAATTATCTGCTGACTTCTGTGTGCTTAATATTCCCATTATGTAACTTTAAAAAATGATTATTTGTAGATAAAATTCAGAAAATAAGGCAAAAGAGGAAAGGAGGAGAAAACTCCAGAATGGAAAAAAAGTCCACCAAAACCCATGGCTAAGCATTGTGGAAAACACTGTATGAGATGTACCTAATACAGAGTGCATGAAGATGCTTCTCTTCTACACACCTTAGGAAGTCTGAAGAAGAAAATTCTGAGATCTGCAAAGTGCTGAAACCATGCAGCACTCACCCTTCAAGATGCATCATGAATGTGGTAAGGGCTCTGCAGAGAGAAACCTGCCAGTGACAAGAGTAACTTGTCAAAAGACTTAAACAAGGCCTGTGCACTGTGACAAGATTCAATCCTTCAAAACAGGGATTAGCGTGATTTCTTCCACGATCAATGGGTTAATTTTATCCAAACTAAATGCATCTAAAAAAATCTTAATGCTGCAATTCTACTTACATATGAAAAAAAACATAACCCTATGATGCTCACTGCACTTCCATTTCCTATTCCATTCCCTATCATTTTCTTGTACTCTGATCTTTTTTACTTGCTATCAGAGTTAAGGAACTGCAGCGCTCAGTTTCATCACTATTGCATATCTTGCTATATGTAATTACAGTAGACTGTCCCTTTTGTCTTGAAGATGAGTCTTGCTTTTTTAGTTTAGCTTTACAAAAATAGTTGTATTTAATAAAGTGATAGTCTTCATAAAACAAAATGTCCCCAAAGCATTCACTGAATTTTGGGATACTGTTTTATTTGCTGCTCTGTCTGAAAGTGGGAGGATTTTGATCATCTCTGCAGGTCAAGGGAAGTGTGTTCAGCCCTTTCAAAGTTCAAGTCAATTAGGCATATTGAGATTACATAGCAGAAGTTGATACATTCAAAACCACCCCCTTAGAAATGTCATGCTAGGATTGTTTAGACTGAACAGGAGAACTACATTTCAAAAGAACATCCTGCTCAAAAGCTAAAACCCATTTCAAACAAACAAACAACAACAAAGTAAAACTAAACATAACAAACAGGAAACTGTTCAAAAGTACAGTAACTCATTAAGAAAATAACCACTCTTTAACCCATGGGATTCCCAATGTATTTGACAAATCAATTTGAATTTAATCCAATTCAAACTCACCCTGTATATCTGGTATCCTGATAGCCTTCATGTAGCAGTGCTTGGCAAGGGCCACACACTGCTGTAGTTTCTCCCTGGTGTTTCTCCCAAATAAAGGATTACAGCTGGTCCTTCGGCTCCTCTTGCTAAAACTATGCAGGGCTTTTAATTAAGAAGCCCTATTATCAACTCTTTTCTTTTTGCCAGTGTCTCACTGAAAGTAACACTTCTCTGGACACCCCTGGTATGGGTTAGGTGAGCTGGTAAGCCTAGATGTTAAAATGTGATGACTGTGTCCTTTGATCCCAGCTTTACCCTGGAGAGTACCTCTAGTTTGGCTGCTACTTTCCCTGACTATGTATCACTCCCTTCACCTAACAGTGAAATCCATCCTCCAGTGCTTTGAGCAGTGCACAGCAGGTTAGGAGCAGAAGCAACAACTGCCCCATTAAAATCAAAATGTCAGATGTGCAGAAGGCAAAACGTAATCTGCCTGGGCTATTAGGGCAAATGCCTTTAGATTTATGCAATTAGCTGAAGGATAATTGATGACCACATGCAATCAACCTACAGCTGTGGCTCTCATATGCAAGAAGCGTGCTAGGGCATATCATTCAGTATTGACTCAGAGGAAAAGACTTGATTCTCTCTGATACATCTACCCCATCACCTGTTTCCTTAGATGTCTTCTCTAAATTACCTAAGAAATCATAAACTGCTTAGAATGCTCAAAACAGTGGCAACAAGTGTGCTACCATTCCTAGTGTCTCTGTAAGTTATGGTATACAAAGAATGGTAAAAGCTCTTTAGGTGGCTATGAAGAGGAAAGTAATCCTTCAGTTGAGAGTGGTACCTCTGATGATTTATTACAGTGAGACAGTAATAACACAGGTAAAAGCAGGTGTGGGAAACTTTGAGGCACTACCAAAGAGATAGAAATTGAGCCAGAAAAAAACCCTCTTCTTCTGGAGTACCAGTGGCTACCCAAAGAACTGTTCTGAAACAAATGCCCTGGTACAAAACCACTGGGAGAGTTCCTTATTCGAACAAGCCATTCACCTTTCCTCCTTTCTACTTCCCATTCTTCATTTACCTTTCTCTTTAGAATGAGAACTTGCTGACACCTGGGTTTTCTTCTGCTATGAGTTTGCCAGCCCCTCAAGAACTGATGTGTTTAGGTTTTTTCTGGTTTTGTTTTTAGTTTGGTTGTTATTTGTTTTTTTTTTGTTTGTTTGTTTGGTTTTTTGTTTGTTTTTTTTTGTTTGTTTGTTTTTTAATTTTATTTTTTGTTGTTTGTTTGGTTTTTTTT